>BGNK01001690.1:69964-133555 GCA_003297005.1 Symbiodinium sp. clade A Y106 | reverse complement strand
CTGCAGGCCTCCGACGCCCAAGGCTTTCCCATCAGTGAAAAGCTTTTCTATGAATTCCTTCGAGATGAGCGCTCCAAAGGTGCTCCTGCCTCTAGGCTGAAAGCATACCATGAGGCCTTCGTGTTCTCGCGCTTTGTGCTTGGTGTGTCGGGCCTTGAGCGCGCTATCTCGAGTCGCCGATGCTTGGGTGCTGCTAAACCCTATACCCTTAACCCGATACCCTAAACCCTAAACCCTAAACCTATACAAACCCTAAACCCTAAACCCTAAACCTATACAAACCCTAAACCCTAAATCCATAAGCAACCGAGGGGGCCAGGGACTCCTACGACTTCCTTCAGTCCTCCTACCGGGCAAGTTTCCAAGGATCGCTTTCGAGGCTGTCTGCACAAGGGTGGGGGGTTTAGGGGGTTTAGGGGTTTTAGGGGTTTCAGGGGTTTCAGGGGTTTTAGGGGTTTTAGGGGTTTAGGGGTTTAGGGTTCCTTTAAGGCTTCATTTTTTGAAGGTTTGGGTTTGGATTTAGGTTTAGGATATAGGATCTAGGGTGTCAGGATTTAGGGCAGTTTACGATGTAGGTTCGCTGTGGCCAGTGTTCGGGAGTTTGGGTCATCGGGCTAACAGCTTATTATGCACAGACAACCAACATAAACCATGTAGTACCGGTGGCATGTACACATCGACAACTATAGTAACTTGATATGCATACATGGAGCTGCATGTGTTTGTTTTGGATACTTTACTGGGAAGCCTGTGTTGTTGTTGTTGTTGTGGTTGTTGTGGCTGCGGTGGTTGTTGTGGTTGTTGTGGTTGTGGTTGTTGTTGTTGCTGTTGTTGTTGGTGTTGTTGGTTGTTGGTTGTGGTTGTTGCGGTCGTTGTTGTTGTTGTTGTTGTTGCGGTTGTTGTCGTTGCTGTTGTTGTTGTTGCTGTTGCTGTGTTGCTGTCGCTGTTGCTGTTGCTACTGTTGCGGTTGTTGTCGTCGTCGTGGTTGTTGTCGCTGGTTGCTGGCTGTTGGTTGTTGGTTGTTAGGTGTTGCTTGGTGGTTGTTGGTTGTTGGTGGTTGTTGGGATTGTTGTTGTTGTTGTTGTTATCGTTGCTGTTGTTATCCTTGGTGGTGTTGTTGTTGTTGTTGTTCGTTGGTTGATTGTATGTTATATGATTAATGTTGTATGTTGTCTAGTGTATGATGTATGCTGTTTGTTGGTTGTTGTTCCTGTGTGTGTGTGTTGTGTTGATGTTTGGTGTTTGTTGTGTGTTGTTTGTTGTTTGTTGCGTAGTGTGTTGCGCGTGTTGGTTGTTGTTGTTGTTCATGCTATTGCTGCTGCATTTGTTATCGTTATTGTTATTTTTATTGGTGGTGGTGCTGGTGCTGGTGCTGGTGCTGGTGCTGGTGGTGGTGGTGGTGGTGGTCGCGGTGCGATGGTTGCTGCTACGATTGTCCTTGTGAGTGTGAGGGTCATTGTTGTTGTTATTGCTAGCTTTGTTGTTGCTGTTGTTGTTGTTGTTGTTACGATGATTGCTACTCTTCTTCTTTTTATTAGTATCGGTACGAGTCTCATGCTAATTAACAATATTAGCACACTAATGATGTTAACAACTGTTATTGTTATTTTGATTGATATTCATCGTTATCTGTCATAACAGAAATGTTGACATTGTTTTTGTTTTTTGCTGTTGTTGCTTTTGTTCTCAGTGTTACCATTATCATTGCTCGTATCTTAATCACTGTTTTTACTCTTATGTATTATGTTGTTTATGACTGCTATTAGTCTTATCATACCACTAGTACTATTAGTACCGTTATCGGGATTGTTAGTACGATTATTGTTGATGGTTATGCCTATCATTCTAATTGGAGTCCCGAGAGGGTTCTGTCTACAGGACGTCCTAGACTGACTTGGAGCCTGCAGGCTAAACCATGAAACTCTAAACCTTAAGCCTCGAACCAAAGTCAGTTCGATTGTCTCCTGCGAGTTTCGAGCCCGAGGGTTCGACTCCTACTTTCCAGATGGGAGATTTGCAGCGGGGTTCCTCGTTGTTTCACCCGAAGCCAGGAGAAGCGCTAACCGACAAACGAACTGCATTGGAGACTATGGGTCAGGTCATCGGCTTCTTTCCTGAGCCGAAAGTCCCAGACTCCATTCCTAAACTCCAGAACACCAACACAGGCTCAAAGCCTAACCCAAGCTAAGCCTCATGCGTTGATGATGCAGCTCTTTACTGGGATGGGGGGTGTTCCGTGTTGATCAGAAGCTTCCTTGTTAGCTGGCGGCTCGAAACCTAAGGCCCTAAAATAGGGTTGCTGTTGCTGCTCCTGCTGCGTGAGGGTTTGGGATTTAGAAATTGGCTGAAGCTTAGGGTCTCTACCAATTCTTAATGGGATGCTGTAGACGTTACTGTTCATAGATAAGTAAGGTCTCCATACTGCCCTTGCATCGCCAGGGTGAGTAGAGCACGGTTGATGATATAAATCCTGCGTTACCCATAATAAGGAATAGAGTATACCAAATTCCCAGTCTAGGGTCATTGAGGTAATGCAGGTTTATATCATCAGCTGTAGTAAATGCAGCTGGGCTTCTACGATACAACCCTGCTGCTAGCACTGCCACCAATACTGCTTACTACCGCTACCACTGCCACTTACCACTACCACTATCACCACCCCTACCACTGCCGCTACCACTACCACCACCACTACCACTACCACCGCCGCTGCCGCTGACGCTGCCGCTGCCGCTGCCGCTGCCGCTGCACTGCCACTGCCACTGCCACTGCCACTGCCACGACGAGGACTACTGCTGCTGCTACTACTACTGCCACGGCCACTACTGCTACCACTAGGAGTCCGACTCCTACTTGCTCCTACGTCTTCTCCTACTCGTGCTCCTTCTCCTATACGCCTACTCTTTCCTGCTCCTACTCTGCTCCTACTGGGCCCACTCCTACTACTGGTCCTTCTCTGACTCCGACTCCTGCTCGACTCCGTCTCCGTCTCTGTCTCCACCCCTACTACGGCATTCGTCATTCCAGCGCCACGTTCCTAAAGCGTAGTCAGTTTCATAAGGAAGCCTCAAGGATCCTATTTTTAGGATACTATATTATATTAAGGTACCCGAATTTTCGGAAACTCCCATATCCTTAGAAAGGAAGCATGTGCCTACGAGGCGGCCTGGTGCAAAGCGCCGTGTTCCGACATTCCGGGACTCTGGCGACCCCGCTCGCACCTGTGCTGAAACGACGTCATGCAGAGCATAGGTAGTTGTTTCAAGATTTTGCAGGTGAGGCTTTTGGTTGCTCAGCATTCGGGATGGGCGGCGTGCGTGTGTGTGTGTGTGGGTATCATATCTGTCTGTATAACCTCTGTGTATATATGTGTATACGCACATACATACAAACATACAAACAGACTTAATTACATGCATATGCATACTATCAGCATTAAGAAACTGCTTTACTCGACCCCTCTGGTGTGGCTTTGGCAACGAGTATTCCTGCAAACTGGTTGCCTGGGCTACCGCAGAGCCGATTCTAGAGCGGGATTCCTGAGCTTCCAGAATCACGGCTGGCCAAGCAGTTCGGGAATTGCTGACAGTTACGCGGGATGCTCGGTACTCTTCGTGGGATTAACTATAGAATGTCACAGACGGAAAAGCCTTCGACTCTAACATTAATGTCCTCTTCCTCGCAACATGGTAGGAGAGAGTGTGCACATGCCGTCCCATCAGGACATCAAGATTCAGTGCTGATTCCTGGACGAGCAGTTTGGGAACTGTCTACTGTCGGTTGCTGCGGGTACGGTTGACTAAGTCAACAGACGTGAGCTGTCGTTTCAGTTGCATTGTGAGCTTTCCATCCGTTGAAGCCGATAGACCACTCCACGCCGGCTATTTGCATTAAGACCTGCAGTAGACAACGGTAACGAGCTGATCCATGCTTCACACTTTAGCAAAAGTTCTCCTTTTCAGCCATCGATGCAACGGACTTGTGGGCCGCCTCCAACATCAACCACGAAAATTCACGAATGTCACCAAACCCTAAGTAAACCCTAAATCCTCAACCGTAAACAAATGTAAAGCTGGAGCCCGAAGATCTGCATCGCAAGGTACTTTCGCTGCTGCAACCTTGACCTCAACGTACCAGCACCACTTTACGCGTGGTCTTTGATGGGCAACCTGTCGCACCTGATCCCTTCACGCACCCTTTCAATCTAAACATAGTACTGTAGTTGAGTTTGATCATCCTAAATCTATGTTCCAACTTTCTGGGGTTCACTATAGGGAGTCTTGGGGGAGCAAAGAATGGCCGGGTTGTAGACTTGCTGATCCGGTTTCCTCCTCTCCTGGAACTAAAGTTTACCTGCCGGACTAGATTTCAGGATTTAGGTTTCAGGGCTTTCATGCTGGGATTGCCTATACTTTACTTTAAGGGCATGAGGCTAATGATGTTCCAACTTTCTGACTTCTACTGTGGTTCAGGGCTTCAAGATTCCCAAGCTTGAGGCCCCTTGAACTGATCCCTTGGTGCTTCAAGCAAGGAGATTTGAAGCATAATATGGGGCCTTAATGATTAGAATAGGGTTTTGGGGCATATTATAATACAATTATATGATAAGGGAACCCCCCGCTTTGTGCAAAATTCGGACAAGACTAGACTAAGGTCCGAAGGCATATATGTATACTGTGTTATGTTATCTGTTATATGTTGTTTCATGTTTCAAACATACAACCATACGTACACATGTATAACATGTCAATATTGAACTGCACATATATAAATATATGTGCACATGATCGTTTACTTAAGTTCATGTACATACAAATGCACATATATATATATACAAACATTTACGTATGTATGTATGCATGTACGTATGTATGTACGCAGGTATGTATGTATGTATGTATGTATGTATGTACATCCCCTTAGTGAGTAAGGTGGGGATTGAAGCTTCGTAAGGTGTCGGGCTATGCTAAGATCCCGAAGCGATACACCGTGTTCTGTCTTGTCACATGCTCTACATAATATATGTGTGTCTGTGTATAAATGTATGTATATGTATATATATATAGAACAGAACATATGGTACGTAGTACAGGTCCAGAGCTGGTATCGGCAACCGAGGTGTCGGGTTTGTTCATCATAGCACCAGCCCCAACGTTGGCTGCAGCGCCTTTTTTCTAGTTTAGGGATTTGGTGATCGAGGGTTAACTCCATAGAGTATTAGCTGGAAGTGTAGTTAAGCAAGGTAAAGCATCATGTCACGAGTGATATGTCAACCCTGACAGATGCCCAGCTAACTCCTCGCTGCAAACTCACTTCTTCTGCTCTGGCAGTGCAGGGATTTGGCCAGGCTGCATCGTGAAGCAAACCCTTCGCTAATGCCCCCCCCCCCGGCTCGGTCAAGAAGCATTATCATAATAGCCATCCATATTTGGGCCCTGAAGAAGAGGCTGTTTGCAACGCAGACGTCTACATTTAGTCATTAGTCCAAGTGTTCATGGATTTCCGGCCCATCATCCTGCACCCCACAACTTGGCCTCCTTGCCGCACCGGCAAAGCCGGTTCGATGTAGGTCGTAGCCGCTTGGACGACCCCTCCAAAGTCAGACTGAGTCTAATTTTCGGGAGCGACTAGCAGAAGCAGCAGCGTTTGCGGAGTAGCCGGGGCAGTGCTTATCCTGGTTGCAGTCGTCGCAGTTGTTACCATGGTTTGAAGTAAACAGCACTTGTAGAATCGGTTCCAGCTCGGTGGTGACAGATTGATAGCCAGGGTGGTGAGGGTGGTTATTGTCATGTAAGAATGTTACCGTCATAATCAGCATATCAACACTGCTACCTTTGTTATTATTGGTATTACTGCTACTACCTCTGCTACTGCTGCTACTACTACTACTACTCCTACTCCTACTGCTACTGCTACTGCTACTGCTACTACTACTTCTACTACTACTACTACTGCTGCTACTACTACTACTACTACTACTACTACTACTAACTACTGCTACCGCTGCTGCTGCTACTACTACTACTACTACTTCTACTACTGCTTCTGCTACTACTACTACTACTACTGCTACCCACTACTACTACTACTACTACTACTACTACTACTACTACTACTACTACTACTACTACTACTACTTACTACTTACTACTACTACTACTACTACTTCTGCTACTGCTTCTGCTACTACTACTACGACTACTACGACTACTACGACTACTAATACTATTAGCAGAAATAAAAGGTGTTATCAACGCCAGCAATACTAGTAACAGCAATGTTCAATATGATACCAAACTCAGTTCTAGTAATGGTAACAACAAGAATAGCAACAAGCATATTCATAAACGCAAAAACTACCGTTTTGAGCAGTTGCAGGCATCATAAGAATAGTAAGAATATAAGACTAAAACTCATGGTGTAATATAAGTACAAGCAATACATTTAATACTTGTAATCGTAACAGTACTACGAATGATAATCACACCAACGAGACATACATACTACCATGAAAAACTATGATGATGAGGATGATGCTTGTCACGACGGTCATGGTTGATAGTGGCCATTCAGTTGCTGCCATGGCCCCTGTGTGCACTCCTACAACACTAGGCGTTGGGCTTTCAGGTTTTGGGATTCGGGGTGTAGCATTTAAAGCTTAGCCTTGGCAAGAGAGTGAAAGTTTAAGCTGGAGGGTCTACAGCAAGCGTCGCAGATGCTTCGAGGAGCCCGAGAGCACTACCTGCAAAACAAGAGGGTTCAGGGGTTGTGTTTTCAGACTGACAGATCTCATCTTGTACTGAAGAGATTTTCTTTCTCTGTAGCTGCATTTTTCTGCAAGTGTCGAGAGTGCTAGATGATACGCAATCATCTTTTTAACTGTCCTTGCGCATCAGAGTCATCACTACAATCATCGCTGCTCACGTAAAGGATCCGCAACAACAATGGATCGCAGCCAAAAGTTGTGGGATGGTTACCTGCTGACTTGATCATGACGGCGACCGACGAGTCTCCACCACTGCTATTCCATTTACTGCTATGGGGATGGCCACTGCGCTCGCTGCTGCCGTTGCTACTACGGCTGTTACTTGGCACAAGCACGTATCACTGCTACTTCTATGACGGCAACCTCTCCTGTTCTTGTCGTAGATGCAACTGCTGCCACACTGGCACTGCGTTGCAGCTGATGCTGCCGTTGCTGCTGCTACTTGTACTACTGCTGCTTGTTCTGCCAGTACTACTCTCCTTCCTGCAACCACGGCTTCCCTGTCTGCTTCTATTTCTACTTCTGCTTAATATGAATACTACTACGACGACGACTACTACTACTACTACCACTGTTCGTGCCACTGCCATGATGTGGGCAACAATCGGGTCGGCATTGGGCAGTCGTCTTGGGCGAGGAATCTCATTCCCTAAGACTCCATGTACCCATATAGT
The DNA here is from genome assembly GCA_003297005.1 of Symbiodinium sp. clade A Y106. Taxonomy (NCBI): domain Eukaryota; class Dinophyceae; order Suessiales; family Symbiodiniaceae; genus Symbiodinium; species Symbiodinium sp. clade A. Next base: position 126,115 of record BGNK01001690.1, on the reverse strand, counting down.
ATATACTTAGGCCTTAAAGTACCTATATAGGGACCCCTGTAAAGCCTAAGTACCTACTTTTGGGGCACATAGAGCCTTTGAATGGGATTGCATGAGCCGCTTTTGATCAATCCGTATAGCGGGGCCTGCGCGTGTTAGAGCTTGCGCTGTGAGACTCTGCAATGAAGATCGCCTGGAGATGCTCTCTCCAGGTGCTGCTGTCCTCAGTGTCTGGGTCAAAGTAAGATTACGACTGAGGGAGAGCATAGTTGCCATTTGAGCCGCGGTATTTGCGCGAGAATGCATGCTTACTAAACATGGAAGAATCATATATGGAGGATTGCATCTGACTTGCCTTCACGATGTCAGGTGTCCTCCGACCAGTATAATTTTCTTTTCGGTATGCCAGACATGACTCAGGTGACGGTGACAGGATTCAAGCTTGGAAGCACGATTGTTTCGAACCAATCGACGGATGCCTTCCCGGACTGTCAGGGCAGCATAATTGAAAAGGTCTACGGTAACGGTGACTCGGCTAGAAGAGCCAGCTTGCTTCGACTTTCATTCGCAGCTGCTCTCGCAGACGTGTCAGCGCATGTAGTTTGCTTTGAGCCCTGAGCCCGGGAGCCCTAATATAGAGGCCTTAATACTTACCCATTCTACTATTTTGGGGGCTCCTCAGTATAAACATAGTATCATTTACGACAAAACCTTCCTCCTCATTATAAATATAGTATCATCTGCCACAAAACCTTATTCTAAGTATGAAGGCCCCTGTGGCAAAACGCAGGTGGGTGGCAGTGCAGTTCACTGAGCGGACCGCGGTCCGCAGCAGCAGAGGCAAAGTGCTCGCAAAGTTACGACATCGATGCGGCTGGAGAATTCTGGCAGTGCGGTGTGGACACCATAACCGACGATCAGTTCAACTGCAAGCACCAAAGCCTGTGCAAGGTGGGCTTTAATCCAGCAGCCGCCTGGGAGCAGCTCCCCAGCATCGCTGCAGATGTCTTACCGAAGCGAACCGGCAGTGTGATCATTCCTGACACAGAGATGAAAACCATGGAAATCGGACGGTTGACAGACAACAAGTTCGCGGCTTGCGGCACGAAGTGCAGAGTTGGCCCATGGTTCTGCGCCGTTGTGGAGGATGTGGTCGGTGGCATGATGCTTGGTGATCTCGTGGAGGTGGAAAGCGGGGGCGTGGAACACGAGCACATCTTTCCCTGGGCAGCCGCCTAGTAGCTGAGTAGCTGGGTAGGTATCATGTACGTTTCTTTAGCTCAAGACTCAACAGATTAGCACTTCTTTGGCGAGCAGGCTCATCAGCTAAGGATAACAAGGTGATCTTCTGCTGGAACCGTGGACACAGTGGTGCATGGTGCCGGATCATCACCTCTAAGGACCCATGAAGATCAAAGTCAAGCGTTTAGGGTCCGGGTGCAGGGGTTTCCATAGGACTGCTGCAACTAAGGGCTGTAAACAGCGTTGGCGTGGTACGTGTTCTATCAATATATGTTAGTGGGAACTCGCAAACACCATTTCGCAACAAAGGACCGGACACTCACGGTCGGAAAAAAGGAGGACGATCTCGCTGCACCTGCTTGGTTGACGAAGCCCTGGTACGCAATGATTGTCACTCATTCGAACTTATGTTTGTAGGAGCCCGGATAGCTAAAGCTAAAGCATGCCTAAACCCTAAACCCTAAACCGGGCCCTAAACCCCAAACCTGAGTACTCTAGGTTGTATGTTCCTTCTCCTCGGCCCCTGCTATCTTTGGCCACCTCCTGCTTCTTCCCATGCCATAAGTGCGTCATACCCTCTAGTTACCCTAAACTCCAAGCCGTGAACCCCTCAAACCTTAAACCCGACGCCCTGTCCTTGGTTTGCGGTGGAACACCAAGGAGAAATATGATGAGGGCAAGGGCGTGATTTGCTATCAAAACCGACTCTGGATTCAGCACCCTAAAGCAGTTTTGCTTTGGTGGTTTCCTTGTCAAAACCAAGAAATAGGACACCTGAGACCCTTTTTATTACGAGTGGAAGTACTATTGATATGGTTATTGTTATACATGATTGCTACTAGTGTTTTCACTACCATTAGTACTGTTGTGTTCGTTATCATTCCTACTATTGTTATTGATCATTACTATGAGTTTGCTCTTGCTGTTCTCACATGTCTTATTTCCTTGTTGGCTTTTGATTTTGATCAATAGCTCTTAAATTTTACCTAAACATCCATACTACTTGTCTTCATATTACAAATACTAGTATTACCAATATGTTCATTATTATCATTATTACAGTTCGTATTAATGATTACTTAATCGTAGTGTTAGTATGATGGTTACTGTTCGCATAATAGTCTTATTCCTATTTGTGACTAGTGTTGCTGTGATTGCTTCTTAGTATTACCGCTGTTATTGCTAATTCTTACTGTTACGAATATTAGTACTGTTGCTTTTATGTTTAGAGTATTTCGTGGTTTTCTGTGTGTTTAACTGTTGTTACAGTTGTTATCAGTATCTTTTCTGAAGGGTGTGATGGAACGGAGGACTGGAGTGGGCTAAAAACCATGCACTCGCTTGCGGTCTGGTCGCGGAGACGGAGGGCAAACTTCATGTTGGGCAGCTCGCCGAAGTTTCCTAAACCCCAACTCCAAACCCAGACGTACTCATAGCCAGCTGCACCCAATGGCCCGAACAAGCTAAACCTGATACTGTACCCTAAACCCTAAACCCTAAACCCTAAACCCTAAACCCCTAAACCCCTAAACCCCTAAACCCCTAAACCCTAAACCCTAAACCCTAAACCCTACCAAAAGACGTGGAAAGATAACCGGGTACGGTCCGAGCCCCAAGGGTACTCGGCACTCAGACCCTAAGAGACTTCCAATGTGCACCCCCGGCTTTGGACAAGGGAGTTTCCGAAAACTAGGGGTTCCTTTAAAGGGATCCTTAAAGGTTCCTTAAAGGGATCTATAAGGGGTTCTATAAGGGGTCTTAGGATTTAGAGTTTCCGAAAATTACGGGTACCCTAGGGTTCCTTTAAAGGGTTACTCTAAGGGTACTCTAAGGGTTCCTTTCAAGGGCTCCTTTGAGGGTTTGGAGTTTCCGAAAACTAGGGGTACCTTACTTTGGGGTCCTTTTAATAAGGATGCTACTGTTTAGGGTGCTCTTCCAGGGTCCCCTATTCTCGGAAACTGGAGATCCTGAAACAGCGCCTCCTTGTGTGTTTGTCTTTGTGTGTGTGAGTTACCCATAGACTCCATTGTATGTAGTTCCTTTTTGTGGTTTGTATATAGGAGCCCAAAAGGTAATCCCAATAAGGAACTACTTTGGAGCCCATCCGGCAATCCCCATCGGAGTCACTATGGCATGTCAGCTATGAAACAACTAGTTGGTAGCTGCTTGCGTGAGTGCACACAGTCACTGCTCAAAATAAGTACCTGGCAGAACATACCTGAAATGGAATGTAGTCATCGCTACTTGTAGAAGCTGACACGGCAGAAGTGGGGAGCAGCCTTCGACAATGTGTGATGGCCTAAAGGTCTTCATCTGTCATCGAGTGATTGATCGCAGCAGGTGAAGATAACATGGTACACCAAAGCATTTCGAACGTGACAGCAGAATGCCACAGCAAGCCGCAGCATGTCACATTGGGGCATCACATGTCATGCTACAGTTTATGGCGATTAATCGCACAGAGTCTTGACAGTGTCATTACTAGCTTGGTACAGACTGCATGGTGACAACGAAGGAAGACTACATATCTACCTCCAGCTTCCTGGAGTGGTTCATAATGCATTGCATGGGCATCGTATGTATACGTTCCACACCAAACACCACATGGCACTGCTCCAGCACAGAAGGCAAAGACCTGTACTGTACCTCATGTTTAAAGGCTGTACCTAGAGTCTCCATTGTAGTTCCTTTTTTTGGTTAACCAGTCTTATGGTTAGGATCCTATAATATAGATTTCGGTTAACCAAAAAAGGAACTACAATGGAGACTATAGGTAGTGTTTAATTATAGGGTTTAGGGTTCATAGGGCTTCCTCAGAGGAGATGAATTGCCGGGAGGAGTATAGCTGAGATTTTCGTGAGGGTTGCGCTGGGGTTGCGGTCTAGCACTGCCGGGCCCAATACCGATGGCAATACGAGTCGCAATATGCATTTCTCTTGAGCAACTCCATGAATAGTAGTGTTATTAGTAGTTGCAATTAAAAGGTTTGCAGGCTTCGGGCATGAAAAAGCTGAGCTTGGGCATGACTGCAACTAAGACTTCAGGGAAACGAAGGGGCAGCAGAAGCAACATACCGAGGCCACTCAAAACGATCGCCACCGGAATGACTATGGCATATGTCTACGCTGCTCTCACTCTGGTAGGACCAGGAAAAGTCATGGCATGCTACCGCCGAGATGAAGCTTGGCCAGCAAGGCAAGACTACTACTGCCGCTTTCTCACAGTTGACGGCGACACCGTCTCGGCGGCTGGGTTCTTCTTAAGGAAGTCTTTGAGTTAGCAAGTCAAAGAAACCATCTTTAGCACCCTATTTGTGGTAAGAAGACCCCTAAGAACGCGTAGGAACCCAACACGCCCAAATCCGTAGAGACCCTAAACCCCCGAAAATCCCCAAACCCGAAACACAGGTGGGGGACGTCATGACGATCAAGCAAAAGTCTGACGGACACGGCCATGCGGTGATGATTAGTAAGACCGAGGATGGGCCGCCTTATCGTAGGGACGCTTAGGGGGGTAGGGGTGTAGGGGGCCTTAATGCCCACAAAAAGGACCTAATAAGGCCTATTTGAGGAAGCGTAGTCCCCTACCCCCTCCCCCCCACCCCCCTAAGGGTCCCTATGACATATCTTTGCAGAGCTTTAGGGGGGGTTTAGAGTTGAGGGGTTTAGGGATTTAGGGGTTTAGAGTTTAGGGGTTTGGGGGTTTAGGGGTTTGGGGGTTTAGGGGTTTAGGGTTTAGGGGTTTAGGGGCCTCCGTTTCTCGAAGTTGGGTTTTCCTTCACCCCAGATAACCTGCCATTTGCAGGATCTAGATACGGAGTTTATACTAAGCAAACCTAAAAGGTAGGTTTTGTAGGCTTCAGGTTGGGTTCATGGTGCCATATGATATGACCAAAGTAAGAACCCTTTGATGTTACCAACATGTACCCGAAAAAGTTGAGGTGTGGGTTGAACCTCTAAGCGACACAGGCCCTGCTTTGCTCTTCGCGGAATACCCAATGCTTCCTCCTCGATGTGGCTGGCTCCGTACCAGTCGTCACCTTTGAAATGGGCATGCCAAATGTCGGCAGCCACTTAGCTCAGTTCAAGATTTTGGGGGTTGTAGAGTTCTCGATGCTACTAATGATCTGTGCGAGTTGTGTTGCTGTGTTTTCGGATGGTTTTGCGGCGAGTTCTGACAGCCGGGCGGATATAGGGATGAGACAGAGCTAGGTCAAACGAAAACCCGCCTTACCGAAACTGAACCCCCAACCCAGGCCACCAATTGGGAAGCATGGCGCTCGCGCGTTTATGGAGCGATCGAGCCGTGTACCTTAGATCCCCAATACCTAACCTTTAAACTGTTTGGGTGCTTATAGGTTAGACAAAAAATCTAGAATGTTTTTTTATGTCTGGAATCGGAAAGTTTAACCTTTTATTTCTGTGGCTTATTGGGGTAGTAAGGTACTGCTGGGGCATCCGTCGTGTGAATGCCGGCCTTGGTAACCCGTTCTGCGTTGTCGTCACGTGCAAGGAGGGTTTAGGGTTTAGGGTTTTGTGAGACCACCACACGACTGGGGTTTAGGGTTTATAGGGCTTAGGGCCACACGGCCAAAAGCTCCGAAACTCGGACCCTAAACCCTCACCAGGACAAGAAGTGTTCCGTGGGCGAGAAGTTCCACCCCAATGATTCCGACTCGGAGAATTCTCCAAGGGGGTCGGATATCGACACGGTCATGCTGGCACCGGGCAGGGTGGGAACATGCACCCAAGATCTCAACAACGACGGCTATGCCGTCAAGGACAACTATCACAAGGCGGGATGATGCCTAAACCTTGCACCATTCGAGGCTTTCAGCCTTCTCTCCCACTTTGCCCCCTCTGGTACCTGCAGAATGCGGGGTTTTGGTCGTAGGGAAACCCCAATACAGGCGCCTTACTAATAAGAATTGGGTTTCGGCTGCAATTAGAATAAGGAAACCCCAAAATAGTATAGGAAATTATTTAGGCCCCTATATTAGGGCTTTGGGTTTGCGGATTATAGGGTTTAGAATAATTACCTATACTATTGTGCTCTTATTATGATTATAGGATCAACTACCCCAAAACCCTATTCTAATTATTAAGGCCCCTATATTAACCCTAAACCCACACGGATCCTGCAAGCTTGACCAGGTGAATCCGGTGTGCTCTGTTTTCACGCTCCCACAGTGAGCCGCGCAGGGGCCTCGTTCCAAGGACCAGATGCTCAACGGCGAAAAATCTGAGAATTCTTGATATAGGGGCCTTAATAGTTACCATTATACTATGGTGCAGGTTCCTTATTCTAACTATAGTATTATAATGGGCCCCAACACCCTATTCTAATCCGGGGCTCATGGAATGCAGGGAACAGATTTACCAGAGGAGTCGGAATAGCCAGCAAGCGTATGCCCATATAGTTCTTGTATATCATACTAGCGTACAGTGTAGCGTAAAACGGTTGATGGACAAAATCCTGCATGACCCTAAGGACCCTAAACTATGGGAATTATGGTATATTCCTTATTATGGGTCATGCAGGATTTTGTCCATCAACCGAATGACCCCACAACCTTGTTCTTATTCTTAAGGCCCCTGTATTGCCCTGGTTGCCCTGGTCCTTGTGATGCTTTTTCTCCCACTCCAAGAGGTTCAAGGAGTCATACAAACTCCTACTTTATTCTCTGTCAATATCCCCTAGCTATAGTAGCCCCTTATACAAACCCCTCTATGCCCCGCTTTTGAAGGGGTTGAGACTATAGTGCATATGGGTAGTTCTCAAAAATTGGGGTCCTTGTTAGTGTCCTGTTTATAAGGGTGCCGGGCCTAAAAAGGGTCCCTAATTTCGAGAACTACACATATATTCAGGCACTGCCTATAGTCTCCATTGCAGTTCCTTTTTCTGGTTAACCAAAATCTATATTATAGGATCCTAACCATAAAACTGGTTAACCAAAAAAAGGAACTACAATGGAGACTCTAGGTGGGGTCGAACCATACTACATCAGGTTTTGGGTTATGTTGATCCTGGCAGTGCCATAAGGGTCCAAGTACCGATCTAGTACGTACTTGGTAGATAGTTGGGTCCCCAAAGTATAGTCGGGGGAGGATAGGCTGCCGGTTTAGGGTTTAGTATTCGGGATTAAGGTTTAGGGTTTAGGGTTTGCTACCATAGAAGTCGGAAGAAATCGGTAGTCGTCTTCCCGATATAGTTCACTGCCAATAACCTACTCTAAGTGTTGAGGTGCCTATATTCTATTCCCCAGCTCGTGCAGACCCAAATATATGCAGTACTGGAATGTGGTGTCATTTGCAGCTGGCATCGACAGAAAAATATACCGGTCTTGTTCATGCCACGTGCCACAGCGGTGTTGGCTTGTGTTTCGCGTTTGGTGGTCAGAGACTTGGTAAAACTGCGCTGAAGGCCCTGATCTGCATGTCACTCGACACTTCATGCACTAAACTCTAGACCTTAAACCCCTCCTTTTGCACTTTAAAAAAACTTCCTAGGCCCTTGCTTGTGAGTGGGAGCCGTTGCGGAAAATATGTTGCTCATCATCTTCCTGGCCTTGGGCTCACAGCCGGACATTCAGTTGTAGCATGATTCGGGGTTTAGGGTTCAGGGTTTGGGGTTTAGGGTTATTGCAAGAACCTGCTTCAGTTTTTTTAGCGACAGATCTCACGTCGGGTGAAGCCAGGACCTTCTAGCTGCTCCTTGGGTGTTATCTTAGTCTGCCGACAGCCTTTCTTTCGGCGAAACCTCGTGGCACAGAGGTCTTCTAGGTGTAGGTTAGATATGGTCTGGTTGTGTGGCAAGTTAGGAGAAACAGTCGATTTTGTGCGGATCTTTGTGCCCAGCATGACTGACTCCGCAGCTGTCGTGCAAGCAAAGCGCTTTTGTTGCTCTGCTCCTTGTCCTAACATTGGACTACCAAAGCCTGTTACGCTTTTTTCGGGTCCTTATATACTTGCATGGGGCGTTACCACAAGAACCTACAATGCTAGGGATCAGCTCCCTGACCGAGATTCAATCCGTTGCGGATGCACATGCTGAGCAATCCGTTTCAGGATTCGTGGTCTTGTTTTCTGCCCTAAACCCTAAGCCCTAAACCCTTAAACCCCTCAACCTCAAACCCTAAACCCCTAAACCCTAAACCCTAATTCAGGGAGCCTGAGGCCCCTATGACACGCTTGATACACACCAAGTTGGCGGAAGTCTGACAACAGGAATTGCTGAATGGTTTTCCATAAGCCCCTAAACCCAGGCCGCATTCGTCGGATCCGCCTCCGGATCAGATAGATTCCCAAAGCGCTACTTTGAGGATCATGGGACTTAGTAACTATGGTCACTATGGTTGTAACTATGGACTATGGTTATAAATATGGTAATAGTCAAATAGTTATAAGTTCTACCTATGGTCTCCATTCTAGCTCCTTTTATCGGCTACGTTTTGGATCCTAATTTCGAAAACTTGCTAGATCGAAAAAGAGCTACCATGGAGACCATAGGTACGCTCCGAGGCAGCGACTTGCACTTGTTCTCTGCCCACTCACAGGCTAAGCATCAGGCCTACTGCTTGGAGGCTTTGGCGGCTCTGGCTGCCATAATGGGTACTGGATCATAAGTACCTTAATTGGTGTTATAAGTAACTATACGTATACTTACCTTATTTATAACCATAGTTGCCTAGTTGCTAAGTCCCATGATCCTCTAAGTATCGAAGCCTTGCGGCCGCATCTCAAGCAAGGCCTGCCAACAGGTACCAATTCCCACATTCACAAGTCGCATGTGTTCGTCTGACGCCCCCGGAAAGATGGGCTGAAACCCTTCAAGCCCCATGCCTAAAATCACGCCTGAAACCTAAACCCTAAGCCCAAACCCTTAAACCCCTAGGCCCCTAAACCCTAAACCCCTAAACCCTAAACCCTACCTTAACCTCCCATAACCCTACTTTTTTGCAGGTTCTTATTATAAACCCTAGTATGGATTTTATAGGGACCCTACCGTTTTGTAGGTTTTGGTAGGTTTGGTAAGCCCTAATTCAACTGCCGCCTGGAGCCCTACAGCCCGCGGGCCTGCACCTCTTGAAGCACGAGACCCCAAAACCCTAAACCCCCCCCCCCCTGCAAACTCCAAACCCATGAATGGTTTAGGATTCAGGGTTTAGGGTTTAGGAGTTTAGGGGTTCAGTTTTTAAGGGGTTTGCGGGTTTAGGGGTTTAAGGGTTTAGGGTTGAGGGGTTTAGGGTTTAGGAACAATAAACCCCTAACCACAAAGCCACCCAGGTGACTGCTGGCTTGGTGGCAGGCGGACGACAATTTCCGATTTGTCCTTTCAGAGATGTTCAGGGGCATTCCGACTAAGCAACCCAGTGGAAGCAATTCTAGTGCCCGTTCGTCCTTTTCTTTGTGGGGTCTCCCTATTAGACCTTATGAGATTATTGATTATTGGACACCGAATAGTACACAGTACTGGGCTCCTGCTAAGGGGTTTAATTTAATTCAAGGTACCATAATGGGGATCTACAGTAAATAAGATGGGTTCCTGAGTATTCTAACCTAGCCTAAATCCACTAACAAGAACCCAGTTTATCAGCCCGGCAGAGACATTGCAAGCTATGGACTCAGTGTTCGAGTTGCTCGGTGTTCGACCACAGGTCGTAAACCTGTTCCAGAATTCACTCCCCAAAATCAGCCGATCCGCCCCGAGCACAGGATTTATCACCAATCCCACCGAGACCATCCGCGTGCGCTGGCAGGCTGGGCAATTGGGTTTCGCGTTTGGGAGGGAGGGGGGTACGTTCTACACTGCCGGACAGTGTAACTCAGGGGGGGAGGGGGGGGGGGGNGGGGGGGGGGGGTTAAGGCTGTGGAGTTTAAAAAGGCGCCTCAATAACAAGAATAGTGTTTGGGGGGCGCATTGTACTATAATTATAATAAGGGACCCCCTAAATAGCATAGGAAATTATTAAGGCCCCTATAGTATACGATCTAAGGCAATGCAAGGGCTTTTGGTCTTGGACAGTTGGAGCGTAACATGCCAGGAATTTTGATGTTAGAGGGCTATCCCAGCAATGTGCTCGCAAATATTCATTCTACCTATAGTCTCCATTGTAGTTCCTTTTGCGGTTACCTTACGGGGACTATAAGTACACCGCCCTCGGCTCCACTACCCCAAGACCTGAGACCCCAAAGCGAACACCAAAACACAATACATTTAATATAGGGGCCTTAATAATTGGAATAGGGCTTTGGGGTATACCATAAAAATAAGGAGCCACCCAAATAGTATAGGATAGGTAATTATTGAGGCCACCAAATTTCCTGGAGCAGCCAGTTGACCACAAAATGAGCTGGAATACAAAGCTTTTCTTTCCCCAGATGTTAAGTCAACTGTAGGGAGACACTAAATACGAAGCTATAGTTATATGTGTATATACATGCATGCATACATACATACACAAATGCTGATCCTGCATAGCTGGCAAGGTGCTCTCCATGACTAACCCGTCTGCAGCAGACACCGGCCAGCTGGCAGAAGTTATGCAGACCGCAGAATTGTCGGTTTAGGGTTTCGAGATTTAGGGGTTCAAGGTTTAGGGCTTCCTGACTACCAACCCCACTCTACCTCAAGGTCCCATGTTTTCGGCCTTGGATCCCCAACCCTTGTATGAAGAAGCCGGATCCTGAAAAAGGCAGTCCTGAACCCGACCAGCCCTGCAAGTACTAATGAGACGCCCCTCAACCTTAAACCCTAAAGACCCTAAGCCCTGAAACCCTCAAGCGTAAACTCTACAACCCCCAACCCTGAAACCCTAAAGTCTTAAAGCCCTAAACCCTGAAGCCTTCAATACCCTAAAACCCTAGACTCTACCCCTAAACCCTCAACCCGGAAGGGGGGGGGGGGGGGGGGGCCACCCCACAGCTGTACCTGCCATACCCTACCCCTTTTTCAGGGTACCTACTTCCCTAGGGATCAAAATAGCCCCAAAAGCCTATGGTCTTTGGGCCCAAAAGCCTGAATATGTGTGTCCTTAGATCCCTAGGGCTTTTCTATATAACAGACCCTAATCATAAAACTAGGTATCCAAAAAAGGGGTAGGGTGTGAGCCTCTAGGTAGGCTTGACTACCGTCTCCTGGCCTTGTTTAGGATTTTAGGGTTTTAGGGTTTAGGGGTTTAGGGTTTTAGGGCTTTAGGGTTTAGGGTTCTAGGGTTTAGGGTTTTAGGGTTTTAGGGTTTAGGGTTTTAGGGTTTTAGGGTTTAGGGCTTAGGGTTGAGGGCTTAGGGTTTATAGGGTTGAGGGTTGAGGGTTTAGGGTAAGCCTTTGTTCTCGGCGTTGGTCCGAAAGAGTAGGGCCCAGTTTTTGTATCATAGTTATATCCTATGCTTTGTTATAGTTGTTTGTTCTTGTCGTTGCTATTGCAATTATGAGGATCCTCAAACAGGAAAGCCCGACGTGTAACCCAAAAGAGCTCTTCTTTTCAATCGGGCTGTCTGAGCCCAAGCACATCCAGGTTTTGCAGGAGTGCTGACACTCGCTCCCCTTTCAAGGATTCATGTTGTTAGGGTGCTTAACAAAGCGTAGCGGCGTAGCATAGCAGGAGAGTAGGTAACCTTTTAACCTTTTAACCTTTGGATGGCATTAACATCCCTACCAAATCCCACAGCTTAACGGCTTAACCTTTAAGACCCCCCGGAAACTGGACAAGTAAGCCGTAAACCCCTGACCCTAAGAAGCAAAAAACTAACCTCTGAACGGCTAGACCCCTAAACCCCAAACCCCCGAACCCTGAACCCCGAGCCCTAAAGCAAATCAAGATGGGAATCTCTTTTTGTGGCAGATATGTGTTACGCCTCTGAGGGCTTAGGGTTTTTGCTTTGGGGTTTAGGGTTGCTGTTGTAGTTTTAGGCTGGTTTCTCGGTATAATCGTTTTTGTTGGTTCTGGTTAGTTGCTATGTTCTTGATTTGGGTTATGGCTTCTGAGTTTGTTCTTGATTCTAGGTTATGGCCTCGTTTAACAGAGAATTCCACGACCAACTATGTTAAAACCCTAAACACCTAAACCCTAAACCCTAAACCCCTAAACCCCTAAACCCCTAAACCCCTAACCCCTAAACCCCTAACCCCTAAACCCCTAAACCCCTAACCCCTGAACCCCTAAACCCTAAACCCTTAACCCTTAACCCTTAAAACCCTAAACCCCTAAAGATGAACGGAGGAACTTAGAGCCGATCCGGATGGTCCCAGAGAGCAAAAATACCCCTTAATTAAGCAATATACCTTCAATTTTAAGGGGCTTCATATCCTAAAATTAAGGAATATATACCTTAAATTATAGGGGGCTTCATGTTATGATTTAAGCTATATTCCTTAATTAAGGGGTATTGGGTTCTCTGGGCTTTTGACTTCTGTCTAGAGAGGGTCCTGACAGATAGGGTTTACTTAGTAGCTGAGCGGATACACTTTGCACTTTTGGGGATAATATCACCCACTATAAAACTAAAAGTGTACACTTTTTTGGTGCTTATGAACTCAGCAACGAAGTTTATGTGGGGTTCAATTTCTGTATGGTTGAAACTTTGTTTAGGTGTTTGGGGCTTTTGGGTTTGGGTCTGCAGTATCGTCGCTTACAGCTTTCTCTCTGAGATAGGATCGGGTTTGCAAACTCAAACAAGGCAGCATCATGGAAGGATGGTCGTAGTCTCGCTTGTTGCTGTTCCATCTTTTGCAGGATGGTGCCATGAATCCCAAACCCTAAACCCTAAACCCTAAATCCCAAACTCTTGCCTTGGTTGTAGACCTGCTTATCATCCCAGTCGTGGTTCGCCTTGCATGGAACCCTGCCCAGGACTGCTTCAGTTCGCAAGACAGATCCTTCGCACGGAGGCTTGGCGACTTGGGTTCTATTCTCCTTAGTAGCTGAGTGGATACACTTTACACATTTTGGGATGATATTACCCACTATAAAACTAAAAGTGTATACTTTTTGGGGAGCTTTTTGAGGACTTATAAACTCAGCAACTAAGTCTCTCAAGCTGCCATGGATTAGTCGATTGAAGTCATACGAGTTGATCAAAAGTCATCTTCGACAACAAGCCAGTAAAGCCTGAGCCTGCAAACCCTGATACCCGAAAAGTTCAGGCTCCAGCTCATAAGTACTAAACCCAAAGCCCTAAGCCCTAAAGCGGAACAACTCTAAACCCCGAACCCGGCGCTTGTATCCTTCGCTGGCCATCTAGAGGACCGCAGCACGGGTCTTCGAAGAGCTTAAGACACCCAACACTCAAGAGAAGGGTTTAATAGGGTTGCTTTAAAGGGCTCTAGAAGGGACTTAGTAAGTAGGTTATAAGTAGAGTTCTAAGTTCCCTAAATGGAGTCACCCTAATTATAACCCTACTTATCACCAACTTACTAAGTCCCCTGCTCCTTCAAGTATATGTTGGTCTTAGGGCTCTGATGCGGGTACTCTGCGATCAGAGCCAAAGCCTTGAACCCTAAACCCTATACCATATCAAGCCTCAAGCCCTAAAACAAGCCCACAACTCTAAGCAACCTACGTAAGTACTTGGATTGTTCCGCAAACTTTCGAGGTTGGTCGACAGCCGTAAGTCGTGCTTCTATAGGTTTTTGTCCAATCCTCAACGTGGGTTTAGGGTTTAGAGTCAGTGCTTCACGAACCCAGAAAATCAATGAATTAAAACTATAACCCCAAAAGCCCTAAACCCCTAAACCCTCAACCCTAAACCCTAAACCAAACCCCAAAAATAGTAGGATATTTCGTTCTAGGACACCTCCCAAATTGGCCGAGCACAGGGCTTGATCCGCGGACTTTGGTTGCCGGGCTGCGCCGGGTGGATGGCGAGCTTTGGAGGTCTGCATGCAGAGGGGTTGCAGGATTTAGGGGGTTTACCTGCACACCAAAAAACAACCTTTGAAGGGCTGATTTAGGGAAACTATGATAAGGAGCCCTACCAAAAGCCGGGGTTTATAGGGTCCAGGCAGGCCCAGGTAGGCTTTAGGTTTTCAGATGTTCCGGCAGAGTGCAGATGCAAAAGGACTCTTTCAGTACCCCTATGTATGGTGCCTCATTGCACCCTTAAAAGAAAAGCCTTGAGAACCCCAGCTAAACTTTATGGCCATGGTTGTCCAGACGCTCGATGCATTCAATCATAGGTTCTCAGCGACTGCAGAACGCAGCGTTGATCTGGTCCCTGAGTCTACCTTTAGTCTCCATTGTAGTTCCTTTTTTCGTTTAACCACATTGATAATTAGAATCCTATAACCCCAAGGGTCCAAAGGACCCAATGGTTAGGGACTCGGGTTTAGGATAGTAGTTATGTAGGTTAGGATTTTGGAGAGTATGTGATTATGACGTACTTGGACCCTTAGGCTAAGGCAGCCTACAATTGAGACTATAGGTACACCGGAAGGCGCGGTGAGATCTTTCGGACCCAAAAGCTCCACGCCAAAGCACAGCCTAAACCTGTAAGCTTTGTTTCGAATGAGCTTCAGTGCTCGACCTAGAAGTAGAGTAGGTAACCTTTGACCTTTTTGGGGTAGTAGAATCCCTATATAATCCTTGTATTTTTGAAAAAGGTTAACCTTTAGTTCCGCATGATACCCGACAAGTAGGTCGAATGCGTGAATCGCAGGCCCCGTAAGATCCTAGGCCTTAAACCCTCGGCCTCCAATCCCGAAATCCTAAACCCCAACCCTCCACCCAAAAAAGAATGGCCCTGGACTTAAAAATTTTTAACCCCGAACAAGCCTAGACCCAGAGAGCCACTACCCCGTAATCATGGCAGACACCTGACAACATAATACAAAAGGCTCCTATCTCTAACGATGGAACGCCTTATCACAAGATCCTGTCGCTTACACGCCATTCCACGGCAAAGCCTAAAGCCTCAGCCCTAAACCCTAAGCACTGAACCCTGAACCCCAAACCCCTAAATCCTAAACCCTAAACCCCTCAACCCTAAACCCCTAAACCCCTAAACCCTAAACCCTAAGCCCTAAACCCCTCAAACCCTAAACCCCAGCTATCCGAGGTGCCTTCGGCGTTCGCATGGGGATCTATGAGTCGGTCCCTGCCTCGTTCTTTTCCCTTTACCTCTAGGGATCAAAATAAACCCTCAACCCTATAAACCCTAAGCCCTCAACCCTAAACCCTAAAACCCTAAAACCCTAAACCCTAGAACCCTAAACCCTAAAGCCCTAAACCCTAAAACCCTAAACCCCTAAAACCCTAAAACCCTAAACAAGGCCGGGAGACGGTGGGTTTGGGCATGTCAAGCCTACCTAGAGGCTCATACCCTACCCCTTTTTTTGGATACCTAGTTTTATGATTAGGGTCTGCTATACAGAAAAGTAGGTACTTCCCTAGAAGTAGAGTGGGTAATCTTTAACCTTTTTGGGGTAGTATAGTCCCTATATAATCCTTATAGTATGAAAAAGGTTAACCTTTGGTTCCCCATGATACCCCACAAGTAGGTTTCCCTTTACCCCTAGAGGGATCAAAATAGCCCCCGAAAGCCTTATTTTGTATGGTCTTTCGGCCCAAAAGCCTTAATATATATGAGTCCTTAGATCCCTAGGGTACTGTAGTGCTTGTCGGTGTCTATTAAGTTTATGGGGCTTAGGGTTCAGGGTTTAAGGTTTGTAGGGTTTAGAGTTTAGGGTTGAAGGTTTATAGGGCTTAGAATTTAGGGTTTAAGGGTTCATAGGGTTTAGGGTTTAAGGTTTATAGGGGTTAGAATTTAGGGTTCAGGGTTTAGGGTTCCATAGGGTTAGCAGGACTTGCTGTCTGAAACAACGGAGAGCGTGGGCTGCTCGGGTCTTAGCCAGGACCTTGGGACCTTTCCCTAAGGGTCCTTTAAAGGACCCAAGAATTAGGTACTTGGGTTTAGGATAGCAGTTATGTAGCTCAATGTTTAGGAGAGTAGATGATGATTAGGTACTCGGACCTTGGGACTTTTGCTTTGTCTGTTGCCTTAGGGTTCTTTTTGTAGGATCTAGATGTCAAAAACTCTAGCTTGTAGAGGGGGCTCTAAATGCCACGATGATATTCCCAATGGCTCCATGTATCCATACAGTAGAGACTTAGGCCTTAAATACCTATATACATATATATATATATAAGAAGGCCTAAGTATATACTGTTATGTACTGTATAGGTACATGGGCCCTTTGGGATTATTGGCAAGCTACGGAGCGAGAGCCATGCTGCTGAAACCTAAAGCCCCTTGGCTAACGCCTCACAATCCCAAACCGCCCCGTCTTGCCTCCCAGCCGGACGACCGAAAACCATAAACCTTAATCGCCCGAGACCTCTCGCTACCATAGAGGTCGGAGAAATTGGTAAACATGCCTCCTGAGAGTCCTTGTATACTTGTAGTTAAAAATTCGCTTTCTTTTACATCAGCATACCCCCAAAGCCAGATTCTAAGTACGAGCCTCTACATCGAACCCCCAAACCCAAAACCTAAACCCCCAAACTCCAAACCCCAAAGGCCTAGACCGCTGAACCCCCGAAAGCAGGTCCGATGTGGGGTGGAGTCAGCTACTGGTCTGACGAGGTGCGACATTGCTGCCGGGGGGGGTGGGGGGGGGGAAGACTCCGAAGGTTTACGTTTAAGGTTGGTAAGGTTCAGGGTTTAGGGTCTATGTGTTCTTTTCCGGGGTTCTTTCAGGCTTGCGGAGTTTAGGGTTTACGGATGTTGAGGGTTTACGTTTTGGGAGTTAAGGTTGTGTTAGGGTTTAGTGTTTTCCGGTTTAGGGCGTAGGCCTGTTTAGGTTTGAACGGCGGCTCTTACAGTAGGGTTTGGCCTCAAGTTGCTTTGAGGTAAAGTTTAGGGTGTAATTTTCTGCCGATGTAGCTTTCCCGGACCTACCTAGACTTCGCATGCAGTTCAAGGAGGCAGAAAAGCTGCTACCCAAAAACAGGGTCCTCAAACCGCACCGCTAAACTTAAACCCCAAGCCCGGAAGCCCTACATGCGACCATTCAGGCCACTTTTGGCATCTGTTGCTGGTGATCCTAAACAACCCTTGAGCCCTGCGACATGGGTGGGGAAAACAAGCCTTCTCAGCGGTTCAGGGTTTAGGGTTAGGGCTTGGATACAACCATGAAGCCACCAAACCCCCCAAGCAAGCTCCCAGTATGATCTTTCGTCCTTCATTCGTGAAGCACCTGTAAACCGTGAACCGGCCTGAACCCTAAACCAAGCTGATATGAAGGCTGCGAACCCCAGAAATAATGCTCAGCAATACTATTCCGTTGCAATTACATTGTGTTTGTGTGTATATCTACCATATATACATATAATTTTGTATTATACTCTGTTTTTTTGTATTATCTTATATTGTAGTATATTATATACACACATTCCCATGGAAATCGTACTACCAGGAGCCCAAAGACGGCTTTCATGGCCGGACTTTGCCCGGAGCTGAGCTTCATGGGAGAGTGCATAATGGAAGAAGGTTGAGCACATCGTAATAATGTAGGAACCTGATTAAGAAACCTTGGCCCTGTAACCCCAATATGTTATTATTCATCTAAGGAACCCCAATAGAGACCCAAGGTTTCTTAAACAGGTTCCTATATTACTACTTTTCGGTAGGGCTTCGTATCGTCATGCACATGCCCCAAACCCTACTCTAATTATTATTAAGTTCCCATGTTGGGGCTTAGGTTTAAGCCTGTTCTCGGTGAACTGAACGGTGGGAAGGTTGGGACGAAAGTCATGCACAGTCTTGAATTGAAAATCATTAGGCTTCAATTGCCTTGGGAGGGGGGGGGCATTATATTGGTTTGGGTGACTAGGCTCCAGAGTAGTTCCTTTGGAACTACTATGGAGCCTCTAGGTAGTTTTCCATATTATATTATTGCCGCGGTTCATGGGAGGGGGCTGTGCCAGTTTTATATCCAAGGGTTTGCTGCATTGCAGAATGTACTCTACGGGCCCAAGTGTAATTACCAATGCTATTTTTGTTCTTTGGGGGTTCTTATCATACTTATAGTACAATATACCCCAGCACCCGACAGTAGAAGCCAGAAAGTTGGAACATCATGGTCCTCATGCTCCTAAGGCAAAGTTTAGGGAATCCCAGCACCAATCATCCTGGATCCATGTTCCAACTTCCAGCCTTCTGGGGTTCAAAGGCCCCTCAAGTATGTTTCTAAACCCGTGGAGTTTGAGATTTGCCCTTCGCTGCTTGGATTTGTGGGGCTACTTGCAGGTACTTGCTAGGCTCCAGGGTGCAGCCACAGGTTTCGCTAAACTTCTAATGTAATTCCTAACCTTAAACCCTAGACCCTAAACCTACAAACCTGCAAGGGTGAGCTTTGGGGCTAGGGGAACCCTCCTGTAGAACGGGGCTCACAGTCCATGGCAATTTCAGGTGTCTGGAAAATAGGTGTTCTTCTATACAAGAAAGAGTCTTCGCATATGTTTCTGGCCGAGTCGTCTTCGTACGCATGATGCTCGGTCACGGGATTTGCTGGGTGGTCTTGGGCGGGCAGCTCGGGAGTGGGTTGGGAGCGGCTCGGGAGCAGGTCGGGAGCGGCGTCGGCGTCGGGAGACCTCAATGGCAGGATTCAGAAGTTGTCTTCCTAACTGCTTCCCAACCCACTTCCCAGCTGCTTCCCTAAACATATACCCACTCCCCAAATTAGGGCTTGTAGGGTTTAGGGTTCAGGGTTTAGGGGCCACTAGATCTGAGGCACCGGCTCTGTTGCCAATGCGGTCTGCTGCCCCTTCTTCCAGGCCAAGAACCGTCTTCAGGCCGAGAGCAGGGCAAAGTAACCCGGATAGGGTTTAGGGTTCAGGGTTTAGGGTTTTGGGTTTTTGGGTTTTTTGGGGGGGTTTTGGGGGTTTAAGGTTTAGGGTAAAGGGTAAAGGGTAAAGTAACACTAAGGCTCCATGTGCTTATATTGTGTGTATATATATATACATATATATTTATTTAAAGTATATACTTAGGCCATATAAAGTGCCAAAATACCGGAACCCCTTTAATGCCTAAGTATATATTATATACTATATAGGTACATGGAGCCTCAGGGTAATGGAGACTCCTGATTGATGGTGGGGCTTTTGGGTTCGCGATCTCTTTCCGTCCAGCTTCGCTGCAGGCCCAGTGCGGTAGCGCCGCTCTGGAGCGAAGGCCAAGGGAATCCTTTGAAGGTTCCATTTAAGGGTTTCTTTAAGGGCTCCTTTAAGGGGAATTGTGGGTCCGGTGGAGTGATAGGGTTTAGGGCTCAGGCTTAGGATTCAAAGGTGAGCCGAGGATTTGTAGGATGAAAGGGTTTAGTGAGTATGGTCCTGGGAAAAAGGCCTTGCTATTTCGAGTCCAAACATCTTCGATATTTTTTTGAGTGGTTGCGGAGTTGTGTTGGTGAAGGACAGGGGCTTCCCATGTCTATGTAGCATTGAAGCTGGGTTTGCCTCCACACACACACACATACGCACGCATGCACTTGAATTTGTAATCTCGAAAGGCTCGTGGTCACTGTTGTGGGGCGAATCAGTTTGAAGGCATCACCCAACTTGCTGCAATAAATGTTCAGGGGAGCATGTTGGGAGTTAGGCTTGACGCGTTCAGGATTTGGGGTGTTGGGTTTTAGAGTTGGGGTTCCGTGGTCTGTGGCTGTTTTCGGAGTTGATGACGCTGGGCTTAGCGGCTTCAGTGTTTAGAGGTTTGGTTCGAAGACAGGCTAAACGGATTTGTTGCCGGACATCACGGTCCCAGCGCCACAGCGTCGTTCCTGCGTTCTTTAAGTCTTTACGGAACTGATTAAGTGGCCTTATCTATACTATCTTAATTACGCGACACCCCAAATCCTAAAACCTAAACCCTCTGAACTCAGACACTGAGGGTGTCGTTTTGTGGCCAGGAGCCTACCACAGGAGCTGATGGCCATCACTCGCGAGAGCGGGCTGACAGGCGCGCACCTTTGTTACCCTCAAACCTACTTCTTGCACGTGGCAACCAGTCTGCTTATTGACTTGTGTCCCTCCAACGGAGAGAATGTCCAGACTATGAATTTAAGTCGGTTACTTGAAGGGGCATGGGACTTAGTAAGTAGGTTATAAGTAGAGTTATAAGTGCCCTAAATGGAGTTACCCTAATTATAACCCTACTTATAACCAACTTACTAAGTCNCATGGGACTTAGTAAGTAGGTTATAAGTAGAGTTATAAGTGCCCTAAATGGAGTTACCCTAATTATAACCCTACTTATAACCAACTTACTAAGTCCCCTGCCCCTTCAAGTAGTTATCCCAAACGGTACTGCAATGCCGGGTCTCGGCAGCCAGCATAAGGTCTGGGCTTTCGCTTTCAGTGGAAGCTGTCCTAGGTTCCCCAGTAGTACCCTTTTACCCTTTTTCTTCTTGGGTTCCCTTATTAAAACCGAATAGTCGGAAAAAGGGTACCCTTATTATAAAGGGGCTACTGGGGAACCTAGTGTCCAAGAGTTAGCAGTTCTCTTTCGTCTCCTCCTCCTTTTCATCGCTTTCCTTCTGCGACGACGACTGCCACCATATCGAGACTTGTCATACATGGCTGGTTGTCAAAATTATGGTCCCTTTTTGGGTCCCTATTCTAATACGGCACCGAATATTTAGGGTACCCCAAAAGGGACCTTAATTTGGAAAACCACCCACATGGTATACATGCTCCTTTATTCGGACAAGATGCCTCCTGGGTGCTCATCTGTTTGTGCTTTCTGCTTGTACCTCATAAGGGTCCCTTTGCAATCAGAGCAGGGTTTGGGGGGTTCATCAAAAAAAGGCTCTAAGAAGGAGCCCGAATCGGCTGTATTAGTGGCTTGTTAGCTCCCTTATGTAGGAGCCTAAATAATTAACTATACTTTTTTGGGGGGGGACCAATTAACTATACTTTTTTTGGGGGGGTGTCCTTATTTTAATCATGGTATAATATACCCCAAAACCCTATTCTAGGTATTACGGCCCCTATATTATACTGCCTCCGTCTGCTGGAGTCTACTTGCGGCGACCAGTCTGATGCTCATTTAAAGAACAACTTGTACCCATAAACCCGAGACCGTCGAAGCCACATACGAATCAGTGCTTCGTTTTGAAAAACGAGGGCCCCACCCCTTTGCAGATTCCACGCATCCTGAAACCTGCTGTGCCCGAAACCCTAAACCCTAAACCCTGAACCCTACCAGGACCCCCCAAGTGCCCCTTAATGGAGCCCTTGTGGCCCTTAATAGTGGGGATTTAGGGTAGATGAGGGGGTAGTTGGGGGATCTAGGTAAACCCGAAACTTCCAGTCCGGCGCCTTGGTGGGGCTCTTCTGAAGTCTACACCTGTTTAGGGTTTAGGGTTTAGGTTCCAGAGATGAAGCCCAGGCCCTGGATATTCAGCCCGATAAATCCTAGTTGAAGACACTGTAAAGCCGTAGTCTGATGCACCCCAGACCCGGAATCTCTAAACCCTAAGCCTAAACCCTAAATGGGAGTTTCCGAAAATTGGGGGTACCTTATTTAGGGGTCCTTATAATAAGGATCCTACTATTTAGGGTACTATATTAGGGTCCCCTATTTTCGGAAACTCCCAAAAAATGAAGGCCTAGAAGCCCCATCAACCACCGAACCCTGATGCTGGGTGCAGGCCTTTATCGAGGCGTACCAGCTCTTTTCATGAGGCTGGTTCAAGGTTCAGGTTTTGAGGGTTTTTTTGTTGGGTTTAGAGTTCCGGTTTTGGGTGGACCTAGACCCCCCAACTACCCTCTAATCTACCCTAAATCCCCACTATTAAGGGCCATAAGGGCTCCATTCAGGGGCACTTGGGGGTCCTGGTAGGGTTCGGGGTTTAGGGTTCAGGGCTTGGGGTTTAGGTTTCAGGGGCCCGCTACGCCCAAACGCTGCTTTGTGCGTTCCCACAGGCCTCGCCGTTTAAGCTTTTCAGGGTTTAGGGTTTAGGGTTTAGGTAAACCCTCATCCGTAACGCTCTAACCCCAAGCACCCTGAAATCCTAAACCCCCAAACCCTCAAACCCTACGGCCCTAAAACCCTAAACCCTGAAACCCTAAGCCTTAAACCCTCAACCTAAACCCTAAACCCTGGTAAACCCCAAACTCTGTGCCCAGAGAACCCAATACCCCTTAATTAAGGAATATACCTTGAATCATATTAGGGATCCCATTATAATTTAAGGTATATTCCTTAATTAAGGGGTATTGGGATCTCTGGGTGCCAGGGGCCACCTTACTAACCCTACTTACCCTAAACCTAAACCCTTAAGCCCCTAAACCCTAAACCTCCCTCAACCCTTAAATTTTAAAGTTTGGTAAATTTAAAATTTGTGCCAGGGGAGGACTCATCGCCGGGGGCCAGCTCTTTGGTTACGACACGACGCTTGGCGACGCGGGCTTGCGTACCAGGGGCTCCTTTACAGGATGGCTATAATGGTACTATAAGGGTTCCTTTAAAGGGTTCCCTAGAAGTAGTGTAGGTAACCTTTGACCTTTTTGGGTTAGTATAATCCCTATATAAACCTTGTATTTTGAAAAAGTAGGGTTCTATAAGGGATACTAGGTTCCTGGGTAGTGCCCTTTTTGCGCTTTTTGTTTTAGGGTCCACTTAATAAAACTGAATATTAGGAAAAAAAGGGTGCCGGGACTCCGGGCTTCTCAGCAACCTGCAAGCACCTTTGGGTTTCGGGTTACTAAAGGCCTTATGGTCTTCAATAGTGGATACTTAGGCTCTAGCACGAGGTAGCTGGGGGGTGTTGATAGGTTTTGGGGCTAGGGTTAGTTTTGGGCTAGGGTTTAGGGTTTATGGCCTTGGCTTTAGGTTTGTAGGGTTTTGGGGTTTTGTAGGGTTGAGTGTTGTGTTAGGGTGAAGGGCCGAGTGGTGGCCTCGGGCTTAATTAGGGTAATTAGGGCTGATGGTTTGCGGCTCAGAGCTCATGGCGTTTGCTTCAGGCTTGTGGGTTTGGGTTATCATGTCAACATCTGATGTAACAAGGATGTAGAGCGCAACACTTTTCAGGAAGTCCTCCAAGCCTTCATTGCTGAGCTTAGCTGGTAGGCCGCAGGGACTTCGCTCCAGGAAGTGGTTGTCGCGGTGCACCCCGGTATAGCCTCTTTTTCATCTTCGTGCCCTAAGGACCAAGCGATTTCTGGTGCAACAGGGCGTGCCGGAGGTCCGAGATCCAGCAGGTTTTGGTAAAGCAAAGAATAGGAAACACCCCTTGGAGTACGAGTCCTGTAGCCGTTGAACCCGCAGCACCCTTAACCATGGAAACTCTGCAAGCCCCAAACTGTGATGTGCTTATGAACCCAAGTCGAAGGCAAACTCAAGCTAGAGTCAGTCTACCGTTCTGAACCCTCCGTACCTGTAAATTTCAACAACTGCAGTAGTTACAACTTAAACTTCACTCCGTTACCTTGAACTGTCGAGCTGAAGCCCCGAGTAACAAGAGCTTGCTGCTCCACAGTTTTCAACTCAAAGCCTCTCCAAACTCGAAGCCCTGAAAATCTAAGCCCGACACGCAATCTATAGAAGGTCTGTTGCCTGCCCTTGGTTTTCGGACATTGCACGTCGCGGGGCGGAGTCGTCGTAGCACTTGTATTGTACCTATAGTCTCCATTGTAGTTCCTTTTTTGGTTAACCAAAATCTCCATTATAGGATCCTAGCCATAAAACTGGTTAACCAAAAAAGGAACTACAATGGAGACTATAGGTACGAACCTTTACTTCTGTGTGAACCGCAGCTGCAACCTTACTTTTGATTCCCTGCCACTCAGACCTTGTAATGCTGGCATAACACACACACACGTTTGTTCAGTACTGCCCTTAGCCCTAAACCCAAAGAGAAAACAAAGATAGCAAAATTCTTCTTGAGCTTTATCTCGTCCGCTGCACATCCAGAGACAATCCCAAGAAGCCGCCCGCTGCCCCAATTCAGTGTAGGGCTTTGGGTCCAGCGTTTATAGGGCTTTGGGTTTATATCCCAAATTTTCAATGCTCCAACGAGAGCCACAGCAGAGGCGAGGGGAGGAGATGTTCCAGAAGGGTTCAACAGATAGTTCTTAAGAGGGATAGCCCTGACAATCGCAAAGTCTACTTAGAGGATCATGCGACTTATATCGTAACTAGGTAACTAGGGTTATAGATAATGTAAGTACCCAAACACCCCAAACTGGTCCTCCCAAGTGCGAGAGAGCAAAAGCGCAGCACACGTAACGTGGAGAAAGTCGCCTCAAAAACCTTTGTAACCTTGTTAGCCCCAAATCCCAAGCCCTAAAACTCTAACCCGAAACCCGGTCATAAACCTGAAACTCGAAATCCCAAAGCCTAAAACTATAAACCCCAAACCCTACGCCCTAAGCGCATTTTGAAGCCTCTTGGCTGGTAGGGCCCGGTGGTGCACGTTTGCTCCTCCAGCGTCTCGGCCGTCACCGCCGCGACTGGGCTGGAGACAGAGGGTGTAGGGCTTATAGAGGGTTTAGGGATGATGATGATGATGATGCTGTTTGTGGTTAGTATGGACGAGGCATGGACGAGCACATTGTTTGGGCGTCGATGCCTGGGATGCAGGTGTAACGACAGATAGATCTGGGTTTTCTCCTCCTGCCTGCCGATATATTATGTTGTTATGTTGTTGCTTGCTGTTTTTGTGCAGGTACAGTTGTGTTCGTTCTTTTTGTTGGAGCAATTGCCAGCCATTTGCTTTCGTAATGTTCGCTGCTGCTGTTTATGTCGTTCTGCCTCAACGAAGAACCATTTCAATGCGACAAGTCAATTCAGTAATATACTTGGTATCGATTTGGGATATTTTTTAGTTCCCCTTGTTGTTGAATACAGAGCCCCAATGATAAATAATTATGAGGGCTGTTGAGATCGACACCTAGTATAGGGGCTTAAATAATTACCCTTACTCTGGGGGGGTCCTCATTATAACTGTAGTATATAATATCCATTAATATCCCCCCAAACCCTTTTCTACTTTCAGGGCCTCCGTTTTACTCCATCACAAGCATACCCTAAATCCCTACAGTACCTTTATAATAGTATCCCTGAGCGGAACCCTTTACAGGAACACTATTCTACTTACTTTAAGGCCCTCATTTTTACTCCATCACCCTCAGACCGTGCCTTGCAGAGATTGAAAACTCGAAACCCATGAGCCTTAGACACTAAACCTCAAACCTGCAACCCACAACCCTGAAATAGATCTTAAACCCTAAACCCTAAGTCCTTAATTAAATCCCAAAAACCTAAACCCCTGAACCCTGAACCCCCAATACCCCAAATCCTAAACCCTAACTTCCAAAACCCTCCCAGACATTCCAAGATCCTTCAATAAAGGATTGTCCCCTAAATTGTTCTATACTAAGACCCCCTATGTGAATTAAAGTCTATTACTCAATTAAGTGAATTTGGAGTCTCTCACAGTCAGGTCATGGCTTCGGCGCCAGCAGATGTAGTGCTGAACCGCTACCAGGCAGGGTTCAGGGTTTGGGATTTCTGGCTTAGGGTTTAGGGTAAAGGACGGTTCAAGTCTTCCGGGTTTGGGGTTTAAGCTTTAGGGGTTAAGGATTCGGGCTTGGGGGCTGAGGGGTTTAGGGTTTCAGGGCTTACGGTGCTGAACCACTACCAGGCCGTCTGCGCGCACCAAGGCGCAGATATATCAGTCCGAAGCATTCGATGCATGTGTGTTGAGGGCTTGGGGTTGAGGCATTATCATAGGGATACCATTGCTTCTCTAGTAATTTAGGGGCCTAAATAATAACAAAGCCTACTTTGGGGTTCCTTATTATACTTATAATACTGCTGATGGACAAAATCCTGCATGACCTTAAGGACTCTAAACTATGGGAATTATGGTATATTCCTTATAATGGGTAATGCAGGATTTTGTCCATCAGCAGTATTAATACGTTCGAACATCAGCAGGATGATGGAGATGCTGGCTCTAGCATGGGTGATGGAGATTTTGGAAATTTGGGTTTAGGGTTTAGGGTTTAGGGTTTGGGTGGTGATGGCAGTGAACATCATAGTTCCCTGGTCATGTTCCTCGCCCGTACAGTTACGGTCATTATCGCAGCCCTTGTCTTCATTACCATCCTCACCGATCAGAACTGTTGCGACCATGGCAGCACAAGGTGTGCGCCCCTCCCGAACTTAGTTTACATGCTCTGGTCAATCCTGCTTGTCTTCCTGGCATCCGTTGATCGAGCTGGCCAACAGCCTCGCGCTCTCGCAATACCTGTGGCGTGTCTCTGTGTCTGTCTGTGTGTGTGTGTTGTGCGGGTGTGTGTGTGAGAGAGAGAGAGAGAGCGAGTGCTTATGTGTGTGCGTGTGTGTGAATGCGGGCTGTCTGAGATGTAGTTTGTTCCTGTCCATCGAAAAGGCAAGTCGTGAAACTCGCGGAAGAACCGCCCGCAAGGCCACAAGGAACCAGGCCCTTGTCGTAGTTGCAGGCTGCCTGGATAACCATACAGCTACCGGAGTACTTGATTGCAGTGTCCGACATGATCCCGGCCCCCAACGCTGTCTTCGTCCAGTGAATTGCATGAAACATAGCAGATTTCCAAACCCTGACTAGGAGAGCGGAGCCCCGTTCCCAAATCCGACATCTATACCATGATATACCTCAAGACGATATTCTCTGCACCCTTCTACCCTCAATTAAAGACCATTCGGGCTCTATAAGCGACCCTGGGGGGGGTCCTGGTATAGAGCCCTAAAGCCCTAGACCGTCTAAACCCCCAAGCCCTAAACCCCTAAGCCCTAACCCTAAAACCTATAGAATCCTTATAGCTAACCCTAAAACCTATAGAATCCTTATAGAAATCTCGAAAAGGCCGGTCCCAGCCTTGGCAAGCATTACTCGTCCCTCTTCGCCGTGGCCTCCGAGCTCGTGAGGCTGGTGGGGTTTATAGTAAGCCCCATAAACTTTTAAACCGGGTTAAGGCCAAATAGTGCTGGGATTCCGTATACATTACTACTGTATAGGGCTTTAGGAGTATTAGGTTTAGGGTTTACGGTTCTGAGGGATTGATATTTACGTCAAGGGTTCCGTGAGTATGTTTAGGGTATGAATCGGCTTCCGTCGGGTGAGGTTTAGGGTAGAGGGTGGAGGGTTTGGGGGTTTCAGTTTTGGGTTTGTGCAGTAGGGTTTTAGGATTTAGCGTATGGGCGTTTGGATGTACGGGTTAGGGCTGACCATTCTTGTTCTTCAACGTCCTGAGCGCCAACTATGAGCGAAAGCAAACGACCTCCCACGGTGAGCAGACTGTTGCATGTGCTCCGCACGAGCTCTATGACGGAATCTTGAAATCCAGCCGTTCTCCACCATCCATACCGGCCACGGATTTTTTATCCCTAGACATGCCTAGGAGCTAGGATGTGGGTGGGATGCGGAATGAATGTATTTTCCGTCCGGGTTTGAGGTTGGGAGGGAAATAAAAGGTTGGCATTTCGGATAGAATATTTACAGTCCGAAGATCAGGCCGGTACACGTAGGGCTCAGAGTCCTGAAACCTCCACCGTCCCTGTTACCTGGGCCATGACCAGCATCAAACCCACATGGCCCGAACGCCCGAAACCCGAAAACCATGCATGTGGAAGCTCGACCTACTAATTATCGTATGGCAGAACGCAGCATCCTCTAGCATAGTAACAGTATAGCATATAATTTTAACAAGATACACCGAACTCTAAACCCTAAACCCTAATCGTCTGTGTCAGCCAGGGACGAAGGGCCGCTGGCTTTCTACAAGGCGAGAAAAGATTGAGATTCCTTGGGCTTGGAGGTTTAGGGTTTAGGGAGGTACCCAAGGCGCAGTGTGCTAAGCTGTAGAACCATCCGTCAAGCTGAAAACTAGGATTTGGAACCATCGTGCAATGCGGTTTCGTGGTTGCCAAGACAAGCCAGTAGGGGCACAGTATCATAGGGGCTTGAATAATTCGTAAGTTTCTGAGTATAAGTCTATAACATGCCCCCAAAACACTATTTATATTATGTCTATGAAGGCCCCATATTCAGGGGCAAAGTACATCGTGCAGTATGTCCATCTGCCGTTTTCCATGCTCACATTTGGCTCGGCTCTCAAGGCAAAGTGCATCTGCGAGTTCAGGAGTTCGATGTTTCCTTCGTAGCTGGGTAGGTACCCTATAACTTTTTTGGGGGGGTTCTACAATCCGACCGTAGTTGCATAGTATGAAAAGGTTTCCCTTTCTTGGGCTAGGGTATACTCAGCACCGAAGTTTAGTTCTTCCAGCGATGGTACGGTTAGGGCAAGGGATGGCTCTGGGATGGTAGTGGAGAATTGAGTGTAGGCGGGCTAATTAGCAGTCGGATGAACCTGAACCCGTTGGGATCCCCAACGGTTCATGTTCCGATACACCACATTACACTGGGGCCGATGTTTACTGCGGAGTTGCACACCTAGGGTATACCCACTGGTTCATGGCAAGAATGCCAGGGAGTCGTCCCGAATGTCGTGAAGTTCTTGCCGCCCCATCCTGAGTGCGGCTCGTGTCGTGGATTTCGGGGCTTTGTGGATCTCTTCATTCTAGGCCCAAACAAAGCACTAAACCCCAAACCCTAAACTACTGAACCCCTAAACGCTAAACCCGAACCCCAGAATCCCAAAGACCTCGATCCTGAACTGTTCATGGTTGAACTCGGAGAAGCCAGTCCAAGCTGCGGTCTCAGCGTTTCTGCACGGGGAGATGAGGTTTAGTATTGAGCCCGTGACGACGCGATGTGCGAGTGGGGGGTGGGGGACGTGTTGGCTTTTGGATATGAGGAGGGCGAGGGGAGGGAGGGCAGCGGGGGACAAACACGCCCTGCAACCTAAATCGTCACCGGGCATTGTTTTGCTGTTGCATCGATTGGGGAGGTGCATCGGATTTGGTTGGGGTTCCGGGTTTACTCTTCAAGGTGGCACAGCGGCAGCTAGAATTGGTTTGATGCTTGGGAACTACAGTGTGCAGAGATGTAGGGGCTGGCAAAGGCTTGGAGGTTTGTGGCTTGACAGCTTTTAACCACCTCCCCCCACCTCTGAAGCCGCTTGTGAAGCTGAACGGCTGGCACTCTGTGTTTCTTCGTCGAGCTGGCGCATGTGCTAAGTCTTCTGACTTACGTGGACGGGACATTACTACAGAAGGCCAGAGAACTACCCACCCAAAGGCGCGTGCCTGGGGTCTTAGTTCGGAATCCGCAGCCCCAGTCAAGAAACCCAGCTGCATGAGGGTAGGCCTCCAAATTTCAGCGCCTCTTTGGTGTCACCAGAACAGAGTACAGCAGCTTTGGAAAAGGACCCTAAAGCCTAAACCACCTATAGGCCCGAAACATACCCCGACACCCTAAAAGGGACCCCAAATTCAGAGAACGACGAAAGACCCCAAACCATCCTAGACCCTCAAACCCTAAAGAGGACCTCAACTTTAGAGAACGACCGATCCGAGGCTTTTCCTCTTCAGCATGCCCCTTTTCGAGCAGCTGTGGGAGCCTCAAGATTCCTCTGTACCTAGAGTCTCCATTGTAGTTCCTTGTTTTGGTTAACGAGTTTTATGGTTAGGATCCTATAATATAGATTTCGGTTAACCAAAAAAGGAACTACAATGGAGACTATAGGTATGGTGTGCTTGGAGAACCATGGGACTTAGTAAGTAAGGTTCCTTAGACTGAAAGGGATCTATAAGGTGTAGGGTTTAGGGTCTACTTGGAGGATCATGGGATGTAGTAAGCAAGGTTGTAAGTACCTTAATCGGAGTTTTCAATGGTTATAGTCATAGTTGCTTTCTTTATAACCGAACTTACTAAGTCCCATGTTCCTCTAAGTAGGGTTCAGGGCCTTCAGGGTATAAGGCTTCAGGGTAGGGCCTTCAGAGTTTAAAATCGTTAATATAACAAGCAAAGCAGCAAGCTTACCACCGTTGTCTGCCCTCCACGTCCATGCACCAAACATGTAGATCTACTTTCCTTTGGCCCTGCGGTGCCCCGAGTTGAAGGAAAGCTGCTCTGTTTGGGGTTGCCCTACATAAAGTTCTTAGTTGTCTTCGCAACTCTGAAGACAGTTCAGCGTGTAGAGAGATGTCAGTCAGGCGCCAGTGTTCAAAAACCCCACCGCATCTGTACACCGACATATATATATAAAACACGTCGCAAGCAACAAGCCGACATCCCAAACCCTATAAAACACCTTACCCCAAACGCTAGACCACCACATAGACACATGTTTCCTGAACCCAACCCTATACCTCAGGCGTCGGTTGGCCGGCCTCGGCTATCTAAGCTGAAGGCGGGGAATGCTTGAATCAAAATCCTAAGCTCCACGACCCCTAAAGCAAGGATGCTTTTGAGTTTCGGAGCTCAAAGGTGCCTCAGGCTGCATTTGTGTTCAGATATTAGCTTTCATACTTTAGGGTTCAAGGTTTCGGGCAGAGAGGGCATTAGGCGCTGTTGGTGAACCTAGTTCATTCGCAGACAAGGGTGAACTGCTGGTGGCAATGGCACATACGACTTGCATGATGCAGCCGTAAGACTACTCTAAACCGCGAACCGAGGACCCAAAATTCAAAACCCTCAGAACCAAACATATCTCTATATATATATACACGTATGTATATATATGTATATATATGTATATATATATATATATATATATATATTATATATATAATATGTATGGTCCCCCCCATGAACTACCGACCCTCGTTTTGTATCGTAAATACCGTGTCAAATTTCCGGATTCTGTATCTCTCAAAGACTACCGAAAACAAACTCAGATTTCAAGAGAGAGAACGTGTCAGTCAACTCATTCAAGTTTGACGTGAGGTCCGGATCCTGTCTCTTAAGGAATACGGAAATCAATCTCATTTTTCAACAGGACGTGCCGGTCAACTCATTCAGGTTCGACCTGAGCACGTGGTCAACGGTAACACTGTGCCCTCCCAATCAAAAACCAACCTTTCCTAGGGAAAACCAAACAAAACCAAAAAAAGCCATCTTTTGAGACACTGCGCGGACAGACTCCAGGTTTGTTTTGGTTTTCCCTAGGAAAAGTGATTCTTTTGGGCAGCAAAACCAACTTTCTTCCAGGGAAAAAATGGTTTTGGCGTGAAAAACCACCTTTTCCCTAGGAAAAAGATGGTTTTGGGAAGGAAAACCAATATTTTCCTAGGGAAAACAAAAAAACAAAAAAACAAAAAAAAAAGAAACATATTTTGAGACACTGTGCGGCCAGACTCCAAAAAGATTGTTGTTTTAGTTTCCCTAGGAAAAAGATGGCTTTGGCAGGAAAATGTTTGTGTTTTACGCCAAAAGCATCTTTTTCCTAGGAAAAAGTTGGTTTTCCTGTCCAAAACCATCTTTTTCCTAGGGAAAACCAAAAAAACAATTTTTTTGGAGTCTGGCCGCAGAGTGTCTGAAGAATGGTTTTTGACTTTTCCCTAGGAAAAAGTTGGTTTTCCTTCAAAACCATCTTTTTCCTAGGAAAAAGTTGGTTTTTCACGCCATACCATTTTTTCATGGGAAATCTCGGTATTTCACTCCAAGACCAAGCTTTTGCTAGCAAAGAGTGTGCATTTCATTTGTTGTTTGCGCGCGTTACGAATTAGTGTTGTCAATAAGGTTCCAGTGTCATCACTGTTGCGATTCGAGTCCGCTTAGCGTCAGTACTATTAAATAGACGGGGTAATAACCAGGACATTATTCGGGATCAGTTTTGGGGTCAATAGAAAGCTAGTATCGCAACTTTAACACAGACCAGGACCCAGGATTTCGGGGTTCTCACAGCTACCACTACGATTTCTTCCAGCTGATTATGGTTGCTAATTCAAGAAAGAAACATTGGGGTCAGATTCTGGGTCCCTTTGACATAACTGCGAATGACAAGGATAGGGTTGGGGCTGATGTTGCTGGGAATCAGGAGTCAATTAACTTTTCTCGTCATTATGCTGGTATCTAGCACACGTTTAACAGAAGGGTTNCTTTGACATAACTGCGAATGACAAGGATAGGGTTGGGGCTGATGTTGCTGGGAATCAGGAGTCAATTAACTTTTCTCGTCATTATGCTGGTATCTAGCACACGTTTAACAGAAGGGTTAATATGTGCATACACACACAAACATAGTTGTACTTACAGGTATACGGGCAAGTCTGGCAGCAAGTCCGACATGATCGATCATATAGCACAGTGAGAAGGGTATGCCATATACAATAGAAATGTTGATGTAACAAACAGATGATTTTATAATCCCAAAAAACCTAAAGGCCATCATTTGGACAACGCCAGAGCGAACACAGCAAGGATCGTGGTTCTTAGTGGAGTTCGTTTTGTGTAGTTTAGTATTAGCATGACTATGACGTCTATTGTTGAAGTAACTGTTTGGGCAGTATTTGGCTTACTTGTATGAATATAGTAAGAACTCGTATTGGGGACCATGACTTTAAACTTCGGGACTTCGGGGTCTAGAATAGAATGCTCATGCTACGGATACCACAGCTACATCTGGATTAATTAACCTGTTGGTGAGGCCACTGGTCTGGGTTTCTGTTCANATGACTTTAAACTTCGGGACTTCGGGGTCTAGAATAGAATGCTCATGCTACGGATACCACAGCTACATCTGGATTAATTAACCTGTTGGTGAGGCCACTGGTCTGGGTTTCTGTTCAGGAAAGTACCCGGTACAGTACGAAGGCTACCAATGGGAACAGCTTATGGGTGATTTTAAGATCGATCTTAAGTTTGCGAGTAAGGCGCATTTTGAGTCAGATCCAATACTGGGGTCGCCAAGGGGACTGCATGACTGCAATATCCTTACTATCGGGGGGGCAAATCAGGCTGATGTACTTATGTTATTGTCTTAACCTTCAGATCGATATGGGTAGTAATATGGGGATGTAGACTGGGGTTATTTTGATCCATACGAACGAAGATGTTGATCTATGAGGCATCTCTTTTGGTTGAAAAAGAAACAGGATACTACTGTCACCATGGGGGCCAATGTAAAGTCTAATGGCAGCGTAGTGGTAGGGATACTGTTGTTTAGGAACAGGAGTCAATCAAGGCTCCTGTCACTCATATGTATTGCTGGGGCTTTGATCTGAAACTACAGTGAAGGCTATTTTGGGGTTGTTACTCGCGCCCATATTTATCTGCGGGTATTCAGACAGAAACTGTCATCGTTTATCATCTCTCGGAGTATCTGCGTGAAGCGTCGCAACGAATTGAAAATGAAGCCGGCTGCCGTCATACATATGCTCTCCCCTCGGAACTTCAAAATTGGATCATACACCAGNCGCAACGAATTGAAAATGAAGCCGGCTGCCGTCATACATATGCTCTCCCCTCGGAACTTCAAAATTGGATCATACACCAGAAGCCCACACGTAGGAGGATTGGCGGCGGTATCGCGGCATCTCGCGGTAGTTCATGGAAGGGGGGGTGCACCATATATATATATGTATATATATAATAATATGCCGTATATAACGCATGATCTGCGCCAGGGACGGCCGTGCTTCGAGCCTTCGCAGTCCTGTTTCAAAGCATGGCCTGTATGGTCAGAGATTTTGTAGTGGGAGTGCAATTCGAGACTCTGAGGCAGAAATGATTCGAGACCCTTAAACCCTACACCCTACACACCTAGAAAGGCTTTCGGGTAAAGAAATCACAATAATGAGCCTTCAAGAGGTAGTAGGTATTTATAGGGGCCAGGTATGGCTTCAGGGTTTCCGGCTCGGTGCGCATGTTTTCCCAGCATTTTTCATGCTTGTAAAGCAGAAATACTCGCTTTTGTCCAGATGGAAGCTTGTAAAGATACTCTGAGGAGCACACGATTTCCTCACCTGCGGCGCTCGCGCAGGAAGAAAATGCCATCTGAATCTCGCCAGTTGACACGACCCAGAGAGCCCAAAACCCTTAATTAAGCTTTTTTACCCACTATGCTCACGTAGCCGCACGAGCATCCGGAGCGTCAAAGCATGCTGGAATTCAATGCGACGAAAGGAAACACCAATCAGGAATGATTGGGGAAGTAGCTTTCTTTCGGGAGGACTTGGGAGCAACTTTGTCACTGAGACGTAGCACAAAACACCAAATGGCTTGAGGATGACTGAATCGGCGCAGGCAAGCAAAACCCTTAATTAAGCAATCTACCTTAACCTATTCGGGGCCTCATATTATGATTTAAGCTATATTCCTTAATTAAGGGGTATTGGGCTCTCTGGGGAATCCTCCACTCTAAACCCTACCTATAATCTCCATATTATTTCCTTTTTTGGTTTAGCCGGTTTTATAGTCAGGATCCTATAATAAAGTACACCCAAGAGGAACTACAATGGAGACTATAGGTACACTTTAAGCCCTAAGGCCATAAAACACCCAAATGAAGCAAAGTGTCCCCGAAACCACATTCAAGTGATGCAGGCCTGTTGTAGCACGATTGCCTCTCAAGGTGAACGTGCGTTGAAGGGACTTGTCCGAGCTGGTTTGAGACTTGCTCTCTTCAAACCTCGGAGGTCTAGAAGATTGCAAAGCACGGGGCCCATACCTTAGAGGTTTAGGGTTTGGGGCCCATGCCCAAGCCCAAGACCCACTACGTTGTTCTCTGAAGTTTCGCCGGACATGCTTGCCTCTGGATGCTCAAAGCTTCGTCGTAGGAACCATGTCACCGCGACAGACCCCGGTCACAACCGGAAATCGCCCGAGAGGGTTTAGGGTTTAGGGCCCCGCCCCGAACTCAAAGACTTGCAACTCAGAGCGCAGACACGAACAAAAATGAACAACATGCCTCAGCATCGGACCTGATAACCCCCCAAAAAGGATTTTGGAGGATCATGGGACTTAGTATGTAAGGTTATAAGCACCTTAATTGGAGCTATAAGTGGTTATAACTCCTTACTTATAATTTTGACAAGATTCGATTGAAAAAGTCTGTAAGCTTGCGCCACATCCACTCGACCAGCCGGCGACGGCTCGAGGCAGTCGTTCGATTTGCGGGTTATAAACCCTAGAAGCCCTAAACCCTGCACGAAACCCTAAACGCTAAATCCTAAACTGAACCCTATAAATCCTACACTTTATCCAATGAACCCTAAACTGAAACCTATCAATCCTAAACTACAAACCCAAACCAAACCCTATACATCCTGGGAAATATTTAAAACTTTAGCGACTGGGGGGATTCGCGGGTCTCGGGGCGTTCCACTATAAAGGGTTGAAGAATCAGAAGGCTGTGGGTGCAGGTTCTACTAAACTGGGCTTTGGAGTACCATACTTTAATACTTTTTTTCCTTAAAGGAACCCTTATGAAATAAAAGTTTATACTTTTTTCTCCCTGGTTACTTAAAAGCCCAGTAAAGTGAGAGTAAGGAGTGCTAAGGCATACCATAGTTTGGCTACTCTGGCCCCTATGTTGCTGGAAAGCCTCAACTCAACCCTTCGGGAAACCCCTGCCTTGCCTGGTTGCTCAGCCGAGGTCGAAGCCATGCTGTCTTTACGCAGCGTTTCTAAACAGGGGCGCCAGGCGCGCAGCGGCGGTTTAAGTTTGGGGTTCGGGGTTTGGGGTTCAAAGTATTTCGGTGCAGGGTCTTCAGTTATACTACACATCAAGCTGGGTGATCAGGATGCAATGTCAACGGCTTCGGATGCTCTGTACTTGGGTCTCGATAAGTTCTTGTGCGGATTTCCTACGGGGCGAAGTCAAAGCGATATCCCAACAGGGTCGCCTATGTTTCTACATCCTGAGCTGCAATATCTTCACGACCGGATTCCGTAGCTGCAGTTGCCCGCCCAGAATCCCCAACCGGAAATCTCTCACCCAACTGCTTCTAAAACCTGCAGCCCTTGAGCCACAGAGAGCTTCCAAGTCTGCAGTACCGGAACGTTAGGGTTGCGGAGGTCACTTTGTCTTGGTAGCTGAGTGGATACACTTTACACTTTTTGGGATAATATTACCCACTATAAAACTAAAAGTGTACACTTTTTGGGGCTTATGAACTCAGCAACTAAGTTGTAGACCTTCCTGCTTTGATTGATACATATTTATAGGGTTTAGGGTTTAGGCAACACTGATACTTCCGCTACAGGAGGCTGGCAATACATTGCAAGAAAGTCAAGGGTCGGGAGAACGCTTTAGCATCCCAAAAGATCCTAAGAACTGGTACGGGGGATAATTTCCCAAACCATAACCGTGATTCCTAATATGACAACCCCACATTCGACGATGTACGTACTTACTGAGTTACTGTAGGACCTAAGGACCATTTGGGTAAGTCTTGTCATGAGGCTCCATCACGACAGGATCATTGACTGTTTGGGCTGATGCAGACTACGTACTTAATGATTAGCCGATTAACCAACTTGAGCATTGTCTGTTCGGTAGCTGGAAGTGTCTGATGAGACAGTTTCGAATTCGATTCACCAACCCTCTTGAGGATAAGATTTGCAATGTGGCACTTTGTTGGCAACATTCAGGAAGGCGATCCATGGGTAGAGATGAGATGGCCGCTGACTTGGACGTTTTCTATAGAGGCCTTATAAAAAATTAGAATAAGGTTTGGCGGGTTCCTTATTATACTCTAGTATAATACACCCCAAACCCTACTATAGATTTTAAGGCCCCTGCATTATAGAACCGTTGTAGTAGTCCTTACAGTAGCGCTTGTAGTAACCCCTTTAAAGGAGACCTGTACCCTACTCTAATTCGGGCCCCTACATTACGTAGAGGTCTGATGTTCAGGGCTTGGAGCAGGCTGTTGTCAGACCATCCTGATGCGGCGAGGTTCATATATCTCTTTGTGGGCCGAGGGATGCCGAGAGTTCTTCTGAACCCAATCGGCTCTACCATAATCCCCAAGTGCCAAGAACTGAAATCGGTCGTGTAATTGCGCGATATAATCTCCTTGGTGTCCATATGTAAACCCTGCATAAACTCGTAACGAAGCCAACAAGCCACAAACCCACACAGAGGCTGCCCGGCGCTTTGGGTCCGCAGCGAAGACCTTGCAGGAGCAAAGACAACCTAAGGCTCCATGTACCCTTAGGGTTTAGGAGTTTAGGATTTAGGGCTTAGGGTTTAGGATTTAGGGTTTATACTCAGGCCTTATAAGTATCTATATAGGAACCCCCTTTTAATGCCTAAGCATATACTAAATATATAGGCACATGGTGCCTTCGGGGATATTGGGAGTTTCAGAAAATAGAGGACCCTAATATAGCACCCTACATAGTAAGATCCCTATTATAAGGACCCCAAGATAAGGTACCCCTTATGTTCGGAAACCCCCATATGGCTCCACATTTTATCGAAGGAAGCTCCCTTAAGGGATCCCTTAAGGGTTCCCTTTAAGTTCCCTTAAGGGATCCTCAGATTTAAGGGTCCAAGTACCAATATACCAGTTACTTCGGCTGATGGACAAAATCCTGCATTACCTTAAGACCCCAAATTATGGGAATTATGGTATATTCTTTAGTATGGGTCATGCAGGATTTTGTCCATCAACCGTTGGACCCTTTGGGTCAGGTGAGTTGTTACAAAGAAGCTCAAGGCCTAGGCCGCCCACCCCCGTGCGTAGCCTTAGTGTATGGTACCTAGACCCTAAACCCTGAACCCTAAAACCCGAAACCGCATAGAGATACATGGAGCCTTAGGATAGGCTACCGATGTTTTCGGCCGGTTTGAGGTTTCACGCAATGCACGCCCCGAAGGAGCTTTGGGCAGGCGGCGCGCCTTTGACCCAAGTCGCAGCAGCCTTAGCCCATTCTGGGATAAGAGGGCTTCAGTGTTTAGGTTTTGGAGTAGTTTCCAAGGATTTAGGGTTTAGGTTTTAGGGTTGAGGGTTTAGAGTTTAGGGTTCATGGTTTAGGGTTCAGTTTGTTGAAGTTTATTGGCTGTTTCGATAGGGTTTACGGCTGAAGAAAGCGAAACTTTTCAAAGCCTGAAACCTTAGGGTTCAGTTGGTTGTGATGTTTTGGGTTTGGGATGAATTCGTGCTTTGGGCTTGGGTTGAGGGAGAGGGGCTTTCGTGAAGGATATTGGAGTCACAGGTTGAAGGTGTAGGACTTCTTCAAGGAGTACCTATAGACCCTACAATGCAGTACCATGATTCTTGATTATCTTGTTCTATAGGATCTCGATCACAGTTTAGGTCGGCCAGCAAAGGGCATTGCATTCTAGCCGAGAACTCGTGCTATTGCATTCTAGCCGAGAACTCGTGCAACATCTACAAGACCTTGCCGGTTATGTTGAAGCCACCCGTTCCCTAAAGCTTCAAGGTTTCAGAGTCCCACAGCCGCGCTGCGAAGGCAGATCGCAATGCCGTGGCCCGAGTCGGTGATGGTTGGGCATTATACACTCCGACCTGTTTATCTATCTATCTATCTATGTATCTATCTTTCTTTCTCTCTATCTGTCTATCTGTCTATCTGTCTATCGCTCTATCTATCTATCTATCTATCTTTATTTCCTTCTGCCTGTGTATGTATATATATATACATATATATACACACATATGATGTGTATACATATGTGTGTATACATAACATGTATACTGTATACATATGAGTTATAAACATGTACATACGTACGTATGTATGTAAGTTTGTATTTTTGTTTGTATGAATAGAACTGACCATAGTTTAACCCTAGTTCCACTTATTCAGGCCTGTATCCGATCTTCCCGAGGGGATGCTTGCAGGATTTTGTCCCACTTAGTAGCTGAGTGGATACGCTTTACACTTTTGGGGATAATATCACCCACTATAAAGCTAAAAGTGTACACTTTTGGGGGCTTATGAACTCAGCAACTAAGTCCAGGACCTAAGACAGGACTCTATCAGGGTTCAGGGTGGGGTTCTGGGCTTTGCTATGCCGTACCTTCCCCTAAGGGTCCTTTGGGTTTAGGATAGTAGTTAAGTAGCTCAATATTTAAGAGAGTATATGATTATTAGGTACTTGGACCCTTAGGGTTCGAGTCATCGCTCAGGAATGGGTCTACCTGGCGCCGGTCGAGCAGGCCAGAAGGTCGGTGTTGAGGTCTGTGCAGGCTCTAGGGTCCTTCGAAGTCGCGCAACTAACTACCTATAGTCTCCGTTGCAGTTCCTTTTTTTGGTCAACCAGGTTTATGGTTGGGATCCTATAATAGAGATTTTGGTTAACCAAAAAGGAACTACAATGGAGACTCTAGGTACAGACATACTTTATGTTTATTGTTTGTTGTGGCTTCCTGGTTTGAGGAACTGCACCTGGAACACTGGGATACTGCAGGTTTTGAGGTCTTGCGGCCATGCCCCTTTGCCCATACCCGAGTCCAAAGCCCCAGAAGTTTGAATCCTCTGTATCCCTTGTATCCCCAAGTCTTCAAATTGCCAAAATCAAGCGTGTAGGTACTTTTGTTTGTAACTACTTGGAGCCTTAATATACCCTAAACCCTAAACCCTAAACCGGTTGGCCAGTGTTGGAAGCGGCCCCATGCTCACACTTCAAGCATGAAGCCTTGCTCTTCTTCACTCTGTACCTTCAGGGTTTACCTTGACATCCCAACTACCCTCTACTAAAGCCTCAATACCGCATTAACAAAGACCACAGACTCTATGAAAGGATACTAGGCTTGGTAACCCCTTTAATGAAGAAGAAGGATCCTTAATATGTTCTAAGACTCCGACTCCCTAATGCATTGAAGGTGCGGGGGAGTCGCGGGCTTGCGACCCTCAAACCCAAACCTAAAA
Source organism: Symbiodinium sp. clade A Y106 (assembly GCA_003297005.1). NCBI lineage: Eukaryota > Dinophyceae > Suessiales > Symbiodiniaceae > Symbiodinium > Symbiodinium sp. clade A. Next base: position 86,162 of record BGNK01001690.1, on the reverse strand, counting down.
TAAGGGTTAGGGCGTTCTACTCCCGAATCTTCGTCGCAGGTCACGGCCGAAGCAGCGAGACTCCAGGAGAAGGCCTCATCGCTCAGCGAGGACACTGCGTTTCAGTCATAGGAGGCCCTAAACCTTAAACCCTGAACCCTAGGGCCCCTGAGTTCTAAGCTTTTAGGTCCCCAAATCCATACTCTGAATAAGTTTGTGAATATAAAACCTTACTAACTAATTATTTGGGTACTTGGACACTTAGGCTTAGGGTCTGGCAGCCACAGGAAGAACTCTAAATCCCCCGTAAACCCCCAAACCCACGAAAGCCAATGCGATCTTTGAGGTTGAAAGCTTCTAGTTAAAACCAGTGCTACAAAGACCGCAGTGTACGACAATGTGAAGAGTAAAGTCTTACAACACATTTACGGTTCGAGGAATTACACTATAGTTATCACACGGAGCCCAGACGACCAGTACTATTCGTTGTTCAGGCGCTTGTACCCAAAACACTAAACTAAACCCCCAAACCCCTATAAACCCAAGAAGCCCGACCCCCTTAAATCCTAAACGGCCCTAAACCCATGAGTTCGCAAAGTCTTGAGTGGGTGACTTCCGAATGCTGCAAGCTTCACAACTGGACCTTAAGGCACCTTCTTAGGAGTAGAGGAGGTAAGCTTTAAACTTTTGGAGTACTGAAAATCCCTATATATTCGTAAGCTTTAACTTTTTTGTGGTATTGAAAATCCTTATATTTGTGTAAGCTTTAACCTTTCTGGGGGTCGTCTAATCCCCACATATTCCCAAAGGTTCCCCTAGGATACTGACCCTCCATTATGCCTTAAATACCCACTAGGAAGGGCCATAAGGGCTCCACTAAAGGGCACTTGGGGGGTCCTGCATGCCCAGAGCCTCCAAAACCCCTTAAGGAATATACCTTAACTCACAATAGGATCCCTAATATTTTTTTAATAAGGTATATATTCCTTAGTGCAGGGGTTTTGGAGGCTCTGGGTGGGTGGGGTTGAGGGACAAGTCCTACCTTTGGTTAGTAGGGAATGGAAGAATGCTAGTAATAGTAGTTATAATTGCCCATTCCTCCAGTCCCTACTAACCAAAGGTAAGAAGTAACCCTAAACCCTAAACCCTAAAAGCCCTAAACCCTAAACCCTAAACAAAGTAGGCCTTTCGAGGAGCAGCGGAAGCTGGAGCTGCCTCTTCTCGGATCCACCGTCGCGGTGAAGGACAATTTGCAGGCCAGGGCTTTGGGGGTTTTTAGGGTTCAGGGTTTAGGGTTTGGGGTTTAGGTTTAGGGTTTAGGGTTTGGGGTTTAGGTTTAGGGTTTGGGGTTTAGGGTTTGGGGTTTAGCGTTTGGGGTTTGGGGTTTAGGGTTTACGGTTTAGGGTTTGGGTTTGGGGTTTAGGATTTTGAGTTTAGGATTCAGGGTCTAGGGTTTAAGGACAATTTGCAGGAGAGGCGCAGAACGAGATTGAGATACAGGGCTCGAAACTGAAGCCTTGGCTGTAATGATTATGACTATTCCTTTACTTTGCGTCCCATTATATGGGAGTTTCCGAAAATAGGGGACCCTAATATAGTTCCCTAAATAATAGGATCCTTATTGTAAGGACCCCAAATAAGGTACCCCTAATTTTCGGAAACTCCCATATATGTATTTCTAGTATGACATTCCTCGATTGAGAACTGAGGATTCCAGGTCTGAGGTTCAGGGTAGAGTTTTTCAACTCTTCAATCTAAGCCATTTACAGGTGGGTAGTTATTAGGTGGGTAGTTTCCCATAAGCCTCCCATACCACTCCTATAAGGTAAAGGGGGTCTTATGGGAGTACTATGGAAGAAGAACTANTAGTTATTAGGTGGGTAGTTTCCCATAAGCCTCCCATACCACTCCTATAAGGTAAAGGGGGTCTTATGGGAGTACTATGGAAGAAGAACTACCCACCTGTAAGGGGCTTCTATTCAAGGTGAGGTTCAGGGTTTAGGGCTGAAGCCTTTCTTATAAGCTTTGTTGTTTGAGTCATATGCGACTTCAACAGCTTGCGATTATGGCCAACGCTGTATTCTTGCCGAAGACTGTTTGCGATTTGGTCTGCCTTTTGAGGCCAGAACGATGCACTCCATTGTGCAGATAGGCTTCACAGGTCGCGCAAGAGCAGGTCTGCCTGCCCAAAGCGAGACGGGTTTTAGGGTTAGGGGTTTGGGGTCGGGTTGCTCAGCCAAGCCAAAACCCTAAACCCTAAACCCTAACATTGGAGTCACCCAGTTGGCTCTTCATTCTTGGCTGCATGCGGGAGTCAACCGAGCTGTCACAGCAAGCACCGGAACCATACAGGGATGCCCCATCCTGTATCAAAAACCCAACCGAAATGTTAGAGACCCGAAGAACTACTCCTTCATATCAACAGAAACGGACGGCAAGCTAACAAGCCAGCCCTAAACCCTGAAATATGTAGTCCATAAACGGTATCAAACCACACCACCATGATCTTCAAAAGGTAACCCTCAAATTAGCCTCAAATCCTCAGCCTCAGAGCCTTTGCAGGCTGCTTGCAAGCTCCTACATTGAGCCTACTTTCGCGTCAATCCTGCAGGTGAAGGGAATGCCCATCACGAACACCATGGACTACCGACCGCCTCGGTACAGCTGGCCGCATTGTTTTTACGTCTGCTTAGTTTAACGCGTGTGTGGTTTGGCTTTTTGGTTTACAGGTGTGTTGGCTTCGGATTCTTGAGGGAGCTGCCTGCAGGATGTGAGATTTCGTTTGTAGGGTTCCGGTTTTGGGGCTTAAGAAACAAGGCAGGGGATCCAGCAATTGAAAAAAAGAAACCAAAGCTGAAATCTGAGATGACGCAAGCTGGAAAGAGCCGTAAACAGGAGTCGTTCAAACATTCCGTGCAGACTGTCCGAAGTTGTCTCTGCGTGGTTTTTTCTGGAGTCTCCTCGCGGTCTGCTCCTGGTCTCTGGTGGTCTCCTCGTGGTGCTGGTTGTCTGTCTGGTTCTTAGTAGGGAATGGGGGAATGGGTTATGGGGACTATATTTGGGGATTATATAGGGACTACTATAGGGATCCATTCCCCCATTCCCTACTAAGAACCAGACAGTTGTTGTGGATGTCCTCCCCGTCATTGTGGCCGTTCTGCTCGCAGTGGTGGACGTGGTGGTCCTGGCGGTCGTGCTTGGCTTGGTCGTCATTCTCGTCGTGGTGCTCTATCGCTGTTTGGGGATCTACTGCCATAAACAGTTTTAGTCTCCGCGTGTTCTCTCGGAGGATGTGGGAGTTTCAGCAAGGGAATTTCGACAACAAAATAGTACGAGCCTTGCTACAAGGGCCGCTAATTCCAAGAAACCTTCAGAACACAAAAAAATCCATATACAGAAACCACCTGGAATAAGATGCCGCTGCTTTTCTCCTTGAAGCTACGAAGGGCTAGGACTGGTCAGCGCACCGGTATGACAGGAAAGCCCCGATTGCGGAAGAGAGTCTCGCTCTCAGCAAGGGGAGGGAAGAGCGAGACATGTTAGAGAGACAAAATAGCGCAAGAAAAGAATGGAGAGAGCCAGAGTGATCGATCGATGGATGGGACAGGGCAGGGCATGAGACTTTGCATGGGACATATTAGGGCTCGCATGCCCTCTGGCTAGCTGCCACTAGTAGGAGTTGGAAGCAGGTGAGGAATATCGCAACCGAATCTGGAGCCGGCGTGAGGTGCAGCCGTGGTGCGGAAGCTGCAGGCACTCTCTCGCTTGCAATTGTCTTGAGGTCTTTGCACTTCAAGCCAACATTGGTTTTCATTTACACATAGTAGCACTATTCTTCTGCTTCGCACGAGGAGTAGTACACCCCGCACTTTCGTGTGTTCATGGTCCATGAGATTTGGCAACCTGAAACCTGAATCTTGTGACCCGCACAAGCCTAAACGGCTGTAAACGCTAAACTTAGTAGCTGAGTAGGTGACCTTTAACCTTTTGGGGGTCTATATAATGCTACTGTACTTCAATTAGGTTAACCTTTGTTTGGGCTAGGGTACTCAGCCCCTTAGCATAAATCCTAAAAGACCCTCCCTCGACCAGGAGAGGGGTGCGATTGTCATCGGGAAGACGAACATGGACTGCCTCTGTCTCAGGAATCCCTGTCCTGAAGTTAACCGGGACCCTATAAGACCTGCATTCTTGGGGTTCCTTACTATGGTTTCCTTATAAAAAGTCCTTCAGAAGCTATAGGTTATGTGGGGTTAGGGAAAGCTGTGTGAGAAAGTCTGAGTCAAGTGGCTTGAGAAGTTCGAGGCCCTGATGTCCCAGCCCTCCAGAAATCTTCGCGAGCTTCTGGTCTAATCCTGAAATCCTACTTCCGACAAGCCCGAGACCCATCCAACATAACCAAATCCGCAGCCGCGAACCCCATATGTAAGCCGAAGCCAAATATATGGTTCAATTGGTCAAGCTAGAGCCACACCTGCAAAATCAGGAACTCATGTTATGTGATGCCTCCTCTTGAAGAAGACACCTCCCAAACGCACAAAACAAAACTCGAAATCGGCAATATACCATATATAGATGAAATCTAAATCAGAATATATAACATAAATCAAGAGGGCTTAATATTGATTTACGGCATATTCCTTAATTAGGATCCGAGGGTCAATGAGAATTGAGAAGCTTGGAGCCAAGGTGCTGCGACAGGCCGCGACCGAAACTGTGACCGTTTGGGGCTTAGGGTCTACCTAGGCCTGAATTGTTTAGTCTACAGCTATGAAGCCTATTGATGGACAGTGTGGAGTCTCTAGATGAGACTTGGTGGTCCTAGACCCCAACCACAGTAGAACAGGCTTTTGGGTGATGCGGGCGAATGCTTGTGGACGAGGAGCTACACAAAGCACGACTACTGATGTTGTTTCGAACTGTGATCAAGTGCGGTATTCGGCTTCATACTAACAGGAGTGTGTGTCCCGGGGCTCGGCGAATGCTTCAATAACAAACCTACAGCCCTGGGAAAAGATCAGAGGCCTCAGTGAAGAGGCATGGAGACCCCGAAACAACCACTTGGCTACCCTAAACTTTAAACTCAACCCCAAACTCTATAAACCCGAGACTCTAAACCTAAGCCCTAAACCTGAACCCTAAACCGAAGAAATAGGAACCCTGTGGCAGGCCTTGTCGGTGTGGCGTGCTCAGCAGTTGTTCGGCAAAAGCGTTTGGAGCCACAATCCGCAAAAAATACAGACGTGTGGAGTAGCAGACATAAATCTCGGACCAGTTTACCCAGCTGAAAGCTCAAGGACAAGGACTCAGCCCCAAACCCAATGCCCTCCTGCCAGCATACACCCCTAAGGGTCCAAAGGGCCTCATAATTAGGTCTGGAGCTTAGGGTAGTGGTTTTGTTTCTCAGTATTTGGGAGAGTTTATATAGGATGATAACCCAGAGAGCCCAACACCCTTTACTTAGGAACCTTAAATCGTGATGTTCAGGCCCTGATAATTTGAGGTATGTTCCTTACCTGTGTGCCAAAAACCGAACTTTTTAAAAAGTTTTGTGTAGCAGCCGTAGTAGGAATGCCAAGAAGGCAGGGTTTAGGCAGTCAAGGGGTACTTGTTAGGGACCCAAAAAACACATAAGCATAAGCATGTTATAGGGATATCCCTGCCTTATTGGGCTTCTTTATAAGGGGGTTTATATGGGATATCCCTATCCTAATTTCCATGATATCCTGTAAGACACTAGAACCCAGCAATATAATAGTCTACTATAATAAAAACCTTGGCTTTGGTAGCCGCGACCTAGAGAACCTTAAACCCTTTGCCATACTAGTAATTACAGTAGAAGCCAGGAAGTTGGAACATCAATATCCTCATGGCCTTAAAGGTAAAGTATAGGGGATCCCAGCACTAATCATCCTAAATCCATTTTCCAACTTTCTGGGGTTCACTGTAACCCTTGAAGCCCAAATGCCTCAATCCGGTGGCGGCTTGAAAGCTTGAACTGCTCTGAAGTCTAGCATTTACAACTCACAGCTTTTTACCGCCCTGCGCAGCACATTGCCATTCCTGTTCCCTGCAACTTCAATTGCGGAAAGAAGGAATGGCCGAATTGAGCTTGTCCATTCGGAACGGAGCATGTTCAATACACTGGGGATTAGAGCCGATCCAAGTGTGCCTCTGCTCTGCGGACAGTCCCGACATTGACATGACAAAGTTGTCAGGAATGTGCCTGAGGGAGGCATTTATTGTTTCGCGGCGGAGGCTACGACCTTCACCGACCTACGCCAGAAATCAAGAAGTGGATCATCCTTGAACCGCAACCCAAAGCTTTCTGCTTCAGAATTCTCAAACGATTGGTGGCCAGAAGTTCATATTCCCTCAATGCCTTTTGGCACTGCGGGCCGTGTTGTGTTGAGGTCAGATCGCCATACGGCGCCTGCCAGAATTCCTTGGTGTCTCGACAGCCTTTGGAAGGGTGCATGTATGGGTTCAGGGTTTAGATTTATAGTGAACCCCAGAAAGTTGGAACATGGATTTAGGACGATTAGTGCTGGGATCTCCTACACTTTACCTTAAGGGAGTGAGGATAATGATGTTCCAACTTTCTGGCTTCTACTGTAGGCTTCATGGCTTTGGGTCTGGATGTCAGGTAGGCTTCGGCTGAACGGTTTGGTGCTCGGAAGCCGAACCAGTTCGGGCACGAGATGCCTGCAGTTCTTCTTTCCCTAAGGGTCCAAGTACCTAATAATCATATACTCTCTTAAATATTGAGCTACCTAACTACTATCCTAAACCCAAGTACCTAATTATTGGGTCCTTTGAACAGTTCTTCTTTGTTCCACTTTGGATTTGAAGGGTCTTTGGGTCAGGGCTACAGATTTTTGTGCCATACGGCTCATGGACAAAATCCTGCATGACCCTAAGGACCCTAAACTATGGGAATTACGGTATATTCCTTATTATGGGTCATGCAGGATTTTGTCCATCATACCCCAAACCCGAAAGCTTAAATCCCTTGAACCCCAAAAGGCCCTAAACCCTGAACCCTTCGGCCCTACCTACTGTAGAGTCTCTATTGTAGTGTTACCCGGTCTTATATGGTTAGAGTTAGGATCCTATTATATAGATTTTGGTTAACCAAAAACAGGAAAACAATGGAGACTATAGGTAAGGATCAATCCTACGGCCCAAACCCTTACCCTCCTGGCTCTTGACGGCCTTTCGGATGCTTAGGCGCACGGAAAAAGAAGTTCAAAAACCCCTAAACCCTAAACCCCAAACCCCTAAACCCCTAAACCCAAAGTAAAACCTTCAGGAGGCGATGCCCCCCTGGGTGGTGATTTTTGTTGACGCCTCTGCCGCATCGATCGGCTAAACGCGATTCGAAGCACGACGATGATCGATGGGTCGGAAGAACTACCTATTCTATTCCTTAGGGACCCTCGTTGTCGTTATAGTATGATAGTTTAATATCCAAGTAGCAGTGTGTAGCATGCTGCATTCTGAAACGTTCGGTTTGTAGGTTGGTAAGCACCGAGACTCTGCATCGCAGCCACCCAAACCCAAAGGCCCGCTACCCTAAACGCTAGGCCAGCCGGCCAGTTCAAACCCTCAAGCCGAAAGCGAATCTTTAAGCCCAATCTAAGCCTTAAGCCCAATTCCCTCTAGTGTCGAGCCCTAAACTACGTAAGCCCTCGGTCCGCGACTTTTTTCTGGCTGATGAAACATTTCCTGCAAAAGTCAGAATACGAAAAACGGAGCTACAAGTAACAAAATGACCCGAGCGCCACAATGATTCCATAGGGCTCCTTCTTATATTCTTACTATTTCATACTTCAAACCCCCACTCTAATTATTCAGGCCTTGCATCGAAAATCCCAAAGCCTGCAAAACCTGTAAGAGTCACTCCCCCGTGCACCCGAATCCACAAGTCAAGATAAGAGTGCTTCATAAGAGCCCTTTAATCAACGTTACTGCAAGGACCCACCCCGTAGATTTCAACCAATGCCCCCCAAACCCTCAACCCTAAACCCCTAAACCCCTCAACCCCAAACCCCTCAATCATACGGACCCTTAGGGGGGTAGGGGGCTTTAATACCCATAATAAGGACTTAATAAGGCCCGTTTAAGGAAGTATAGTCCCCTACCCCCCTCTCCCCTACCCCCTAAGGCTCCCTATGACTCCATCCTAAACCCCTAACCCTAAACCCCGAAACCCAGGACCGCTCCATGATCTCGGGTGGCTCCTCCTCGGGCTCGGGCGTTTCGGTTGCGCTGGGACAGGCCGGCCCTACATATACATACACATACACATACACACATATATATATATATATAAAAATATACACGTACATGAATATGTATATATGTATATATGTACATATGTATACATGTGTTCACATGTATACTTCATTATTGTATGTATGTGTGTGTATATATATATGGAGAGAGACTATAGGTCATGGTATGTTGCGCTTTTTGCATTTCGTGGGATGCGCACAGTATCAGTCAAGACACATTGAAAGTTGAAATTTGCAATCACACGAGCAATGTCATTCCCCCCTAAACCCTATGTACTATATCATCTTGTGGTTCTGAGCCCTAAGGGTCCATGTAACCAAATAGTATATACTTTGGCCCAGTAATCCCTATATAGGTACTTTGGGGCCGAAGTATCTACTATTTGGGTACATGGACCCTCTAGTCCTCATGGAATCAAGCTTCCTACTGCCACCGCCACCACCACAACCACCCACAACCACCCACAGCCACCACAGCTACCACAGCCGCTGCCAAAGCCACCCGCTCTGCCGCCAAAACCTCCACCAACAGCAACACCACGACTACTGCCACTGCACCGACCACTCCGGCAGCCTGCTACAATTTGGACGACTCCAAACACACATACACATCTTCTGACGACCATCATGAGGAAGATAATTAATGACCATGACCGTGATGATGATGCTGATGTGAAGGTCGTCATGATGATGCTGATGATGCTGAATGCCGGTGCTAGCATGAGCATCATTGCCGTCGTTTTGTTGCTTCATACTGATGGGCTTGCGTTTCACTATTTTTTCCAGCAGTCAATTATCAGGGCTGCTTCAATGCAGGTGCGGCACTTGCGCCGTACGAAGCTTCAGTAAAGTGACTTGTGTTCAGGTCATCCGTGTCAAGAGAGAAGCAATGGCAAACAGCACTGATCCTGCTCATGCGGGGGTGGGTACCCCAGAGAACCCAATACCCCCTTCATTAAGGAATACAGCTTAAACCACAATCACAACACAAATAATAATAACAACAACAACAATAAGAAGAATGGTTCCTAGTTCCTTGCTGCATTCACACACCGTCAGGTCACCTTCTCCTTGGGCACGGACACAGCCTGGTCCTCGGTCAATTTACTTGGCGTTCCTCTGGTTGGCTCTTAGGGCTTTAACTTTTTGGGTTTCTATATAAACCGCAACAAGGAGGCTAAAGGTTTAACTTTTAGGAGGTAAAGGCTTACTACAAGGGATACTTTACGGTTTAGGGTTAAGGGTTCAGGGTTTAGGTTTAGGGTTTAAGCTTTAAGGTTAGGTTTTTAGGTTTTAGTATAGGGCACCTCATGCAAAGACCATGAGACTCGATATTTTGCAGACCCGCGGTGGGAGAATGCGAGCGCATAGCCTGTAAGGTCAGAGGCTGTCTTGCCAGGTGTGAGCATAGGGTGATTACATACATAAATACATACATACCTAGGTAGGAACCCCAAGCAGAACCATATATAGCTTAACTGAACAATCGCTAGCATGTTTCGTAGTAGCATTCAGGTCTCACGGCCCACTTCCGCAAGGTGAACACCCAGAAAGCTTGCACGTACAACTCCAGTCCTTCGGAATACCCGAGATCTCACAAATGCAAGACATTGACATGAGTTTTAGGTATGTACCTTATACTCTATAGTAGTAGCCAGAAAGTTGGAACATCATCATCCTCATGCCCTTAAGGTAAACTAAGGGATCCTAGCACTAATCCTCCTAAAACCATGTTCCAACTTTCTGGCTTCTACTCTAGGACCTCAACGGGGGCTCCGGATCCTAAATCCTATGTAAGCCATATGTCTCTAGCCCCATGTCTACTAAAATGCTTCCGAGGTAACTGGGCCTGGTTCTTAGGGCTACATCCTGAACTCGTGGCAAGAGGGGCTCAAGAAAACGAGGCTAAAGTCCGAAAAAAAACCCTAATGCCTAAGTCCGCCCCCTAAACCCTAAACTCCTAAACCCTAAACCCTAAACCCACAGCCAAGGCGGGAAGTGGCAGAGTTCCTGCGGCGCTTAACAACATCGTCGGCCTCAAGGCTTTCAAAGAACGGGGGAGTTTAGGGGTTTACCCAGAGTCTCCATTGTAGTTCCTTTTTGTGGATAACCAGTTTTATGGTTAGGATCCTATAATATAGATTTTGGTTAACCAAAAACAAGGAACTACAATGGAGACTAAGGGGAGACCCTCAACTCTAAACCCGGCCCTAAACCCCGACAGACCCCACACCCTAAACCTAAAACTTCGCAAACGCTTCAGCTCCTAAGAAATGAAGACCTTGGCCTTAAAGTAGTCCCTATATAGGTAGAATGTAGCGTTTCTATACTAGGAGCTCTTATTATGTTTTGGGGAAGTATCCCCCGTCGGCCTTAAAGTAGTCCCTATATAAGTACTTTGGGGCCAAAGTATGTACTATTTGGGTAGCTTCGGGAGGCCTCCCGCGGGCTCGTTTCAACGCATGGTCTCTTGCCGGCCTGCCGATCACTGGCCGAAGCCTCGACGGCTATAGGGTTTATCTGGGCTTTGGAGTACCATGCTGTAATACTTTTTTCTTAAAGGAACCACACTACTTTTTTCTCACTGGTTACTTAAAAGCCCAGTTTAGGATTGAAGGTTTAGGGTTTTGGGTTCAAGGTTTAGGGTTTAGGACGACGATTTTGTTGGAGCTTCTCTTCGAGTTGAGGGTTCAGGGTTTAGGGTTCGACGTCGAGGGTTTAGCGTTTTTTGTTTGCGCCATTGGATTTCTGAGAGGCTTCGGGGGGTTTATAGGTTGCCTTTATGATTTGAGGGTTTACTTGTACCGTGTGTAGGAATCCTACGCTTGTGTTTATCATTATGATTTCCTAGTATCTAAACTACCTCCAAAACATAGTTTTTCGGTGTTTGGGGAGAAGTTTAGAGGTTTGTTCTGGAATTTTTGACTCCTTGCATGCAAGTTCTCGTAGTTTACTTACTAAGCCTGTTGCTTGCCATGTGAAGGATAACCAAGGAGTTTAACCAAGATTCGTCAAATCTGAAACATCTCGAACGCAATGGTGGATGCACCTGACAGATGCACAGACACCCTGACCCCGAAACCCTAAATGGTGGACCCTAAGCTAACTGCGGCCTCAACTCCAAGTTTATACCTCACCTCTAAACGCAAAATCAGGAAAACCCCCAAATCCAACACACCACACAGGGTTTAGGTTTAGGTATGTTAAGGGTCATCCTGCAGAACACAAAAAGGAGCTTCGCCAGCGCATCAGCTGAGCTAGGTCCAGGGCTGGCTCTGCTGGGAGGATCATGAGACTTAGTAAGTAAGGTGCCTTAAAGGGTTCCCGTAATAGGGGTTCCTGAAAGGGATCTATGGGGTTTAGGGTTTGGGGTCTACTGGGAGGATCATGGGACTTAGTAAGTAAGGTTACAAGTACGTTACAATTAGGATAACCCCACTTAGGGGACTTATAACCCTAATTATAACCTACTTACTAAGTCCCATGATCCTTTAAGTAGGGTATCGAGATCCTGAGGACTGCGTGTCCATCTTCGCCCTCACCGTGCACGAGGCGCCGACAGGGATTTAAGTTCCAAGACTGAACCCAGGAGTCAACATCCTAAAGGCCTTTGTCTCAAACATCTGACACGCCATTCGGAAGTGGACCACCCAGAGAACCCAATATCCCTTAATTAAGGAATATACCTTAAATCATATGAGGGATCCTAACATACTTTAAGGCATATTCCTTAATTAAGGGGTATTGGGATCTCTGAGCACACTCAGGGCTCTGCTCTCATGGTTTTGGGTGCAGCCCATATTGCGCTTGATCAGGGAGTTTTCAAGCGCTCGCCTGGTTCTGGAGATTTAGAGCTTAGACCGAAGTGGTGCGCTGTAAGGGCAGACTGCCTGTTGACGCGCAGCCAAGTCATGCATGCTAGCGCGGCATCAAGCAGCTAAGTATTGTTTGAGCTGCAGCGGCTTCCTTCTTCAGAAGTATGCTGAAGCTGTACGACTTGGTGGGTAGAATTGACAGTAGCCAGAAAATGACTTGGGATCAAGCAGTGTTGTCATTGCCGTTTTCAGTTCAGATCGAGACTGTGTGAGGTTTGCAGGGCTCATTCAGCAGGCCGAGCGTCAGGGCTTGAAGTTTGTGTTGCACTGAATCCCGCATCTTGGGTATGTAGAACTACGTATGTTGGTGTTAAGAGGCACCTAGAAAAGGGTCATGTCAAAGCCGTATCGCCAGGCGCATCGCATTCTAGGACCCGGGGGGAGCGGGGAGCTGGCACCCACCCGGTCTTTAGGGGCCTTAATCATACGGTTAGGATATAAATGGTTGTCCTGGTTGAAGGAGGGGGGCAACAGTCAGGTTCTACTCTCAGAGTCTAAACCCTAAACCCTCAACCCTTAAATCCTAGACCCTAAACATCCCTAAACCATATTAGGCTTTAGGCTGCAGTGCAGGGTTACCTAAGGAGCCCGGCCGAGTCGCCGTTGCTTAGACCGTTCGAGTATCCTTCAGAACCCACAAGATCCGATCTCCAGGGGGGTTTAGGGTTCAGGGTGTAGGGGGTTTAGGGTTCAGGGTGTAGGGGGTTTAGGGTTCAGGGTGTAGGGGGTTTAGGGTTCAGGGTTTAGGGGTTTAGGGTGTAGGGGGTTTAGCTTTTTCTCACTGGTTACTTGAAAGCCCAGTTACTCAGAGATCCCAATACCCCTTAATTAAGGAATATACCTCAAATTATAATAGGATCCCTTAATTAAGGGATATTGGGTTCTCTGGGTAGGGGTTTAGGGTTTAGGGGTCAGGTTTAGGGGTTCAGGTTTAGGGGTTCAGGTTTAGGGTTTCAGGGTTGAGGGGTTTAGGGTTTAGGGCTTTAGGGGTTTCGGGGTTTAGGGTTTAGGGGCCTAGGGTTCATGGAACGGTGCCACTGACAAGCATGGAAATAACTAATTAGTTGCTTGCAAAATGTTTATTGTAATCGTATAAGAACCCCTGAAGGCCAAAGTAGTTGTTGACCCTAAACCCTCAACCCTGCACCCTTAGATGAAAACAGTGTTATTATAGTGTTTACTAAGTACGTGGACTTTTCTATACTTGGGGGATCATGGGACTTAGTAGCAAGGGTTATGAATACGCCAACTATAGTTGCAAATACTTACAAGCTCCAATTCATGCACTTCTAGCCTTGCTTACTAGGTCCCGTGATCCTCCAAGTAGGGAGTGGAAAGTTAGCTTTGGGTTTGATTTCCGGGTTCTGAAGTCGAGGCGGTGCCTGCATCTACCCTGGGCTAAATCCTAGGTTCCTGAGTAGTGCCCTATTGCCCTTTGTATTTTCGGGTTCCCGTGTTGCAGCCGAGTAGTAGGACAAAATGGTATCCTGATTTTAAAGGGCTACTCAGGAACCTAGAACCCTAAAGCCTAAACTCGAAGCCAGAAAGTCGAAATGGCGTTCAGGGTGTAGGATTCAGGTCCCTGAACCCTAAACCCTAAACCCTAAACCCCTAAACCCTAAACCCCTAAACCCTAAACCCCTAAACCCTAAACCCCTAAACCCTAAACCCTAAACCCCTAAACCTTATAAGGCCTGCTTTGGGGTTTTGCGTTAATTTCAATCAGTCTCGGGGCCGAACTGACCATCCTCTTGCGTTCACCGATTGGTCCGGTCACTAGGGTTCTATAAGGGAAGGGGTCTATAAGGGTTCCATAAGGGATCTAAAATTATCATGGGATCCCTAATATAATTTAAGGAATCGTTCTATAAGGGAAGGTGTCTATAAGGGTTCCATAAGGGATCTAAAATTATAATGATTATAATGGGATCCCTAATATACTTTAAGGAATCTTCCTTAATTAAGGGATGGCTGTTCTCCGACTGAAACGCTTGGGGAGGTTATTCACTCGGTGCCTGTTCAGCGCCTTCAGCACTGTTGCAGGGGAGGGAGGGGTTTTTCCCTGCATCATGAACATCTACAGGCACGAACGAAGAGTGGACCTCGATGTGCAGAGGATGTCAGCGACTGGATGTTCCGAGGTCAAGTCATTATACGCCAGGCACCGATTGTTGTCAAATACCTGTTGCTTATTGCTGAATATGGAGCTTTTATTCTTGAGGCCTCGCCGCCTTACGACAAGTGCTTCCTGAAAACAACCCCAAATCCTCAAACCCTAAAGCCCAAAGTCTCAGACTCTCTAAGCCACCCTATGAACCCCTACTGGAACAACCTAAGCCAAACAAAAACCCTAAAACCTAAAACTCAAAAACCCCAAAACCCTAAACCCAAAAACCCCTAAAGCCTAAACCCTAAAACCCCTAAAGCCTAAACCCTACAACCCCTAAAGCCTAAACCCTAAAACCCCTAAACCCTAAACCCTAAACCCTAGAACCCCTAAAACCCCTAAAACCCCTAAAGCCTAAAGCCTAAACCCTAAACCCCTAAACCCTAAAACCCCCTAAAGACGGCAGGAGTCGCTGCAGATGCTTCGGGAGCTGACCCCTTCGACCGACCAGCCAAGGCTCGGGTTCCTTGGGGTTTGGGGTTTGGGGGGGCCTCGTAGCTCTTATGGGGTTTAGGGTTTGGGGTTTAGGGTTTTGGGGTTTTGGGTTTTGGGGCTTTAGGGTTTCGGGGGGCTCGTAGCTCCTATACTTGGAGGGGCAGGGGACTTAGTAAGGGATCCTTAAAGGGATCTATAGGGTTCCTTAAAGGGATCTATGGGGTTTAGGGTTTGGGGGTTTACTTGGAGGGGCAGGGGACTTAGTAAGTAGGTTATAAGTAGAGTTATAAGTAGCTTAAAATGGAGTTACCCCAATTATAGCCCTACTTATACACGACTTACTAAGTCCCCTGCCCCTCCAAGTAGGGTTTAGGGTTTTGGGGCTTTTAGGGTGCTGGGGTGTGGGGTTTGAGGCGAGGGTTTAGGGCTTGAGGGGTTTAGGGTTTGGGGGGGTCAGGGTTTTAGGGTTTAGTTAGGGTTTGGGGGTTGGGGGCTTTGGGGGTTTAAGTTTAGGGTCAGCATCTACCCAGAACCTGCAATGTCGTTATGTATTTGCGTTGTATTTGTGTGCGTCATGTTCGCCTGTTTTCTTGATGCAAATACATTTTGAGGTGGTCATCCGAAGGAGGAGTTGCATACATGAACCCTCATTCCAACAGTCCCACAAGCCTAAACCCTAACCCTAAACCCTAAGCCCTAAGCCCTAAACCCTAAACCCTAAACCCTAAACCCAACCACAACCCCCAAACCCTGAGCCTGGTTTCATGCCCGATGAGCCCTCGATGTTCATCCGAGCCCTCCGCAAACCATACACCACTATTAGACTATCGGTTTAAACCGAAAACCTGAGGGACTGCACCATAAAGTGTCGTAAAGTTGCAGGTGAGCAGCGTTTTTTTTAGCCATGTGTGAATTTATATAAACCGGAATATCCGATACAATCCAACATCTTCCGCGTAGTTATTCTTTACGAGGCGCGTAGATGCGCGTAGGCCTTGCGTAGGGCCGACATGTTGCATAGGCTTCGTAGGCTATGTCTTGAAATGTGCTAAGATATGAGCAAAAGGTTTGTTTGCACCGTGTTTGAGTCCTTCTCCTGTTGAGCAGACTGCAGTTGGCATCATAAATATTCGAAGTCGTGCCATGACTGCATCACAGGGCACGTGGACCCATGCAACACAACAGAGTTCCAGCTTCCATAAGTAGCCTTAATTTACTACAGGCCTTGAGGAGGTCCAATTTCGGATGTAGTGGAGTGTACTTCGCGTAGGCACGGCGTAGTGCTTGCGTAGGCTGCGCGTAGCCTTAGGAGTCGTTTTAGGCGTATAGGGCTTTCCCTTGTGTGTCGTAGTCATGTATGTCGACCTCCTTACTTGTATTTCCGGGTTTAGGCTTTCGGCTGCTGGTTTGAGGTCTTATGAGCCTTCGTATAGAAAGTTCAAGGG
>BGNK01001690.1:14049-69889 GCA_003297005.1 Symbiodinium sp. clade A Y106 | reverse complement strand
AGATATCTCTGCGTAGGTAGCTTTCCCCATGGTGGGCCGGGATAGCGCGTAGAGGTGCGTAGCCTAGCGTAGGCTCTATAAGGATGAGAACCGCCCATACAATAAAAAAAACACAGCTCAGGTATTCAGCTGGCTATAGGACTATAGTTCGGTGAGTGGCCCCTAAACCCTAAACCCTCTACCCTAAATCCCTAAACCCTAAATCCCTAAGGTTCGGTGAGTGGTCCCTTAACCCCAAACCCTAAAGCCCTAAACACTAAATCCCTAAACCCCAAACCCTAAATCCTTATATCCTTAGATCCCTACATCCCTAAACCCTAAATCCCTAAACCCTAAACCTAAGGATCGGTGAGTGAACCCTTAGTGTAACCACGGAAACACAGGAGCTGCGGCATGGGCGGCGCCTGGCACCCGGTGAAGCCTTCACGCCCGGACGCCTACAACTAGATGAACATGCGTTTACTAGGTAGGCCTTTGGGACATTTTGCATTGTCCCTTATTGGGCTTAAGAAGATCTTAGTCATGATTTTTTTCGGAGGCCTTTAGGGCCAACCTAGTTTATGGTTTATAGTCCCAAACCCTACGAGATCGAAGGTTATGACCGTTCCATCAGCGGGCCCACCAAGACATTTTAGTGGAAGGGTAATATGAGTATCCCTTCTTGGATAACCTTTTCTATGGTGTGGATCCGATGTTAAGAGACCCAAGTACCCAAACCATGCTTTGCATTCCAGGGGCTATCGGTAACCCGTGGGCTTCTGAACCCAGTGGCTTACCCTCAAACAACCTGTTTACGGCGATAAAGCGTACCCTCATTATGAAGGGGCTTCTGGGGAACCGAGACAACTTAGTAGCTGAGTAGGTAACCTTTAACCTTTTGGGGTTTTTATAACCCTACCTTAGTTGAAAGGTTCACTTTCTTGGGGTTGCGTTACTCAGCCCCTGGGACAAAAGAGTATAGGCTCCGGTATGTTTGTTGGAACCCGGAGGTTAGTCCCTAAGGCTCCATGTACCCATATAGTATATACTTAGGCCTTAAAGTACCTACATAGGGAGCCCTTTAAGGCTTAAGTATCTACTATACAGGTACACGGAGCCTTCGGGAGTCTTGAAGGGTTTCAGCTCTGCATCCATGAAAACTGCGTTCAGTGAGCCAACACTGCCGTTCATCTGGACACTACACCCTACTTGAAGGGGCAGGGGACTTAGTAAGTTGGTTATAAGTAGGGTTATAATTAGGGTAACTCCATTTAGGGCACTGAAAACTCTACTTATAACCTACTTGCTAAGTCCCCTGCCCCTTCAAGTACCCATAGGCTCCATGGTAGTTCCTTTTTGGGGTTACCTCATAGGATCCTAATCATAAATCAAACAAGGGAACTACAGTTGAGGGCTATTGGTAAGCATTAAGCCGCAAAGCTCTATCAGAAGGATCGCAAGATCCAGCCTTGAATTCCTCACGAATCGAAGAGCTCAGAAAAAAGAGCCGCAAACCTACGACCCCCCACCATAGCTCGCCTAAGACCCTCAACCCACCGCGCCCTTGAACCCCAAATCCGAAACTCCAAGAAACCCAGGAGCCCTGATCCTTACACCGCCTGAACCTTCAAACATCCCCGCCAAAAGCCCAGAATCGCTAAATCCTTAAACCCGAATCCCCGAAACTCGCGAAAATCCCCTAAACCCTGAACCCCTAAACCGCTAAGCATCCCTAAACCCTAAACCTTTAAACCCTGAAACCTGAAACCTAGCGACTGGCTCCCTATACAGCCCTCTGCAGAGGTTTGGCATTCCAAGTCGCCAGTTCTTGGACTTCCATAGCTTCGGGTCTGCAGCGCAGGCGCGTGCTCGACGGGGTGGGTTTTTCAGTTTGGGGGTTTAGGACTTAGGGTTAAGGTAGTCTTATGGTTAGGATCCTATAATGTAGATTTTGGTTAACCAAACCATGCTGTGTCGGGCCATCTTCAAAGATTTTTGCGCGCTGAGGCTCCTCTTAACTTATTCTGTGTGCCTTAGTGTGCCGGCCATACCTTGTAACCTCTTTTTGTCAGGGTGCAAACGATGGCCCATACTATTTCGGTTGGTTCCATATTATTACGGTTATCGTAGAATATACCCCGAAACACTGTTCAAATTGCCAAGGTCCTTACAGTAGAAGCCAGAAAGTTGGAACATGGCTTTAGGAGGATTAGTGCTGGTATCCCCTATACTTTACTTTAAGGGCAGGAGGAGAATGATGTTCCAACTTTCTGGCTATTGCTATACATGAACTTCTTAAGCCCGGAAGGACCACTTGGACCTCCACCCCGCCCCCCCCCCTTTCGCCCGATACCCCAGACAACCAAATACCCCCTACTAATGAAAAATACTCTAAAANGGCCCCCCCCCCCCCCCCCCCACTTTTGGCCGAATGCCCAGAGAACCCAATATCCCTTAATTAAGGAATATACCCTTAAATCATATTAGGGATCCTATTATAATTTAAGGTATGTTCCTTAATTAAGGGGTATTGGGATCTCTGCGTGTGTTCTACCCCACTGCAGGCCAGGGCAAAGGAATATGCTGCAGCTTGGGACAGGCCGGGTCAGGGCCTGGGTGTGTCAGGGTAAAGCATTTAGTTCAGTGTTTAGGCCCACCTGGGATGGGTAATATACGGGCCTTAAGAATTACCTCTACTATTTTGTGGGCTCCTTCTTATTCCTGTAGTATAATGGGCCCCAAAAACCCTATTCTAATTACTAAGGTCCCTACATTATAGAACCGTATTTTAGATCCCTTATAGAACCCTTTAAAGGAACCCTTTAAAAGGAACCCTAGTCTAATTATTAAGGCCCCTATGCGAAGTGTTTAGCTTCGGGGGCTTTGCTTCGAGAAGTTTGGGCTTGAAGGTTTAGTTGCGCCTCGCAGGCCCAGAGCCGTTGCCAGAAGCTCTACTGGAAGTACAGACTTGTGCAAGTACTACCCAAAGGGTCCTGGGTATTGTTATGGCGGATACCACCCCAAACCATCATAGTAATTCCTAATATACCTTAACCTACCAAACCCTACTTTTTGTAGGTTCTTATTATAAACCCTAATATGGGATTTACAGGGACCCGACAAAAAAGTAGGATTTGGTAGGTTAAGGTAGATAGGTACTTTGGGCCCTGTGGGCTAGAATATACATAGTATTTGGGTACATGGGCCGATGGGGCTACTTATTCCCGAAAGCGTCGGCGTCGGGTTCTTCGTTGGAGGTTTCGTCGTTTCGTATAGATTCATCCATGTTGTATTATATTAAGTCCGCGGATCCTTTAAGTGGGCCCCTCATCAGGTCTGTGGAGGCTTTGCAAGCCATCGGTGGCACCTGCGTCGAGGTTGACTACGCGCCTTTTCAAGAGGCTCCGGGTTATCGGGTTTAGGGTTTAAGGGGTTTAGGTCTAAACCCTAAACCTTAAAGCCTAAACCCTTATTAGGGCGTCAAAGGTTAAGAGTAGGGGGGCCCGGCATGTTCACTGGTTTCTTGGCTAAAGATCCAATGCCTAGTAGCTGAGTGGATTTTCATGTTTTTGGACAATGTATTTAATATACTACCCACGAAAAACTAAAAGTGTACACTTTTGGGGGCTTATGAACTCCGCAACTAAGAATGTATCTTGGTCAAAACCCTCTTGAGTTAACGCACCGCTATAGTATGTAGATCTCTCTTGTGGCCATGTTTAAGACTTTGGTGCTTAGGCCCTTTGTGCCTTTGCGCGCGTGTCTCGATTTCAGATGCATCATGTATTTAGAGGCCAGGGGACTTAGTCAGCAGGTTATAAATAAGACTATAAGTACCCTGAATGGAGTTACCCGATTATCAGCCTACTTATAACTTACTTACTAAGTCCCTGTAGTGATGGGTCAGGATTGTAGACCTTGAGTCTCAGCCGAGAAGCTGGGGGTGAGTTCTGTTGTACTGGGGTCACCAAAAGCCTACATCATGACGGAGCTCGGTTTCTTTCGAAGATATATGTATATGTGGGTGTGACCAGCAGTTTCTGTATTCTACACATGCGCACATGCATTTTTTATATGTGTATATACATAAGGGAGAGAGAGTGAGTTTTGTTTGTGTGTGTATGTGGATATATGTATATATACATAGAATGTTTGAGTTTGAGTGTGCGTGTGTGTGTGTGTGTCTGTACATACATAAATGCAACCCTTTTCTGTTCCCCCAAGAAGTACCACCGAGAACTACCGAAGATTCGGTGCTTTTGTTGGCCATGCACCGCGAGTCATGGGGTCTCATTTGTCAGCGCTTCCTTCCTCGTGGTCTAGGCCTGTACGCCTGAATCGGAGAGAGTTCCTCGTTTCTGATGGCTGGCAGCACAAAGGATCCAAGGCCCTGAAGTACTAAGGAGATCTTGAACCTTCGGGCATACGGCAGGATAAGTCCAGCCCTTGCATGTTGGAGGTCTTCCTCCTAAAACGTCCACATCGACAGTGGCTAAGAGAAGTAGAACAGTGCAGGAAGTGGCGCAACGGTGGATCAGCGGTGATGGTGTGGGTGGCGACGGCGACAAAGACAAACAGCATTGTTGGTGGTGGTGAAGTATCTGAAGATGGATAGTAGATGCCTAGCACCAAATTAGCATTGCCCTGTTGCCTACTGAACCATTTTCACCCAATGCCTTTCTCTCAGCTCTTTTATAAAGATGGTCCGGATCCTTCATGCCATCCGCTATAGCCTCCGTTACAGTTCCGTTTTGATTTCTGTTTAACCAACTCGATAATTAGGATCCTACTATAAGGTAGCCCTGAAAAGGAAATACGACGGAGACTACAAGTAAGCCCAACCCTAAACCCTAAACCCTATAGAAGAAGAGGCAGCGAATCTGCTTTACCAGGCGCACCGTGGGTTTCGATTTGAGGGTCGGGGCTTTCGCGCATTCACTTTCTAAGGGATTAGGGTTTAGGGAACCTCCGAAGAGTCATCCCATTCGAAGCCATCCAACCTTTTGGAAAAGGGGCCATAAGCGAGGGAACCATGGTCAGAAGTTGCCTCGGATGTTTGACGGTAGCACCTTTTGAGGGTGGCTGATAGCTGACAGCTGTCTCGGCTTCATTGTTCCAAAAGCTGGAAACAAATGCAGCCAACTAAGTTAAGAGTCTGGGTACGATACAAGGCATCATTGCATTGGGTTTCGAGTTTAGGATAGCTCCGGGTTTGGGGTTGAGGAAGCTTGCGCAAGCATTCCACCACAACCAAGCACCTCACCGCTTCAGATTTGGAGCATGAGCTATGTTTTTTCTATCGTGCATTGTGGTTTCGATTTCAAAGGATTGAGCTCATCGGATGATTTAATCCTTCAAGGTCTTGCGCTTTGAGACAAGAGGCCTTGAATATGTGCATTCACATTATGCGACCCCAGATGGGTTTTGTTCGTCACTCAACCGAATCTCTGAAAGCAACCAGTATTCCTTTGTTCAGCAACCCGCGACAGGAAGAGGTGCCAAACCTTAAAATTAAACGCTATAAACACGTTTGAGGGTTTAGGGTTGAGCATTCAAGGTTTAGGGTTTGGGGCTTGTGTTGTCCAGCTGATTCTGAGTCATCGTTGCTTCCCGAGTGTCATCATGAAAGCTGCATTGACGCATGAAACTCGGTCGCTCCTCTATTTCCCGTGGTTTCTCTTAAGCCCCGTCCCTGTGCGCCTAACATCCTCTGGATGATGAGACCAAAAGTACCCAGACCTTCCAAAATCCCTTAATTAAGGAATGTACCTTAAATCATGTTTGGGATCCTACCATAACTTAAGGAATATTCCTTTATTAAAAAACTTCGGATTTATAACCATAGTTACTAAGTCCCATGGTCCTCTAAGTAATTCACTAGTCTCTGCCGGGCTTGGGTTAGGATAGACCTTATCCTAAGCCCCAAAGCCTTACAATGCTAAAAGCCCAAACCCCGAACCCTATCTGGGTGGTTGTCAAAATTAGGGTCCCTTTTTGGGTACCCTACATAGGAGGTGCCTTACTATAATAGGCACCCAAAAAGGGCCCATAATTTTGACAACCACCCATACGAACCCACGACCCCAAACCCCAAGCCCCGAACCGCAAGCCCTAAAATCACAAACCCCGCACCCTAAACCCCAAACGCAAGAAGCCCGCACCCTGAACCCTAAACCCGTAAAGGAACCGTTAAAGCATCCCTTAGAGGAGCCCCAAACCCAAACCCTCCACGAGGGACCCTGGGTCGCCGAGCGTTTGGCCGCGATCGCCGCCGTGCTGCAGGAGGATCCCGAGGCACAAAGGACACTTTGCGCTGTGTTTCTTTAAATATCGTTTACTGAAGTTTATAGTTTGAAGTTTAAGGCTTAGGGTTCAATTGAGACACGAAGGGCACTTTGCAGTGTGTTTCTTTCGGGTTTGTAGTTGAATGTACAGGTTAAGGTTTCTCTAAGGTTTAGGGTTCAGGGTCCGAGCCACAAAGGGAACTTTGCAGTGTGTTTCTTCAGGGTTTGTAGTTTGTAGACTTTAAAGTTTGTAGGGTGTTGGTAGATAAGAGGCACTCAGGCATTTTGTAGTGCTCAACAGTAGAGGAGGGCATCTTTCACCTGTTTTGGGGGGCTCATCTCAAAGGTGAAACTTTATTTCCCCTAGCATACTGGACATGTAAGAGTGTGCTTCCTTTAATGTCGCTTAGAGGTTGGAGTCTAAGGTTTAGTACCCCGAGAGCCCAATACCCCTTAATTAAGGAATCTACCTTAAATTATAAGGGGCTTCATTTTATGATTTAAGCTATATTCCTTAATTAAGGGGTACTGGGCTCTCTGGGTAGTTTAGGGAGGGTTTAGGGTTTAGGGTATGCAAGGGGTTTAGCCCCTTTGTGCTTTGTATTTGGTAGTTTTACTAGAGCGGTTATTATTTAAAGAGTTGCTTTAAGGCTTACTGAATGGTGTGGTAACGAAGGTTTTATACAGTTTTAGGTGTTTATGGCAGTAGGGATGGAGTTTGGATGGTTGACCTCGTACACTGCGAAACGTGATGCTAGTCTAAAGACCTAAACCGCAATCTCACGTGTTGATCGCATGAGCATTGATGCGGGGAACAGAAGCTCAACCCTAAAACCTAGACTGATTCACGGTTTGCAATGCAAGAGAAACGGCGATGAACCCCTAAACCCGAAACCCATCGACCTTCCAAAACCCCTTAATCGAGGAATATACCTTAAATCAGAATAGGGATCCTACTAACTACAAGTGAAGGCATATTCCTTAATCAAGGGATTTTGGAGGGTCTGAGCCCTAAGCCCCACGCCCTTCTCTCCCCCATCTTGTTTCAGGTCATCGAGCCGACGGTGAGGCCTAGAGCGTAACATAGGCTGTCTGGTTCTTAGTAGGGAATGGGGGAATGGGTTATTGGGACTACTATAGGGGACGTGAAGAGACTATCATAGGGATCCATTCCCCCATTCCCTACCAAGAACCAGACAGTCGGGGCTTTAAGTTTGCTCTCATTCGAATAAGCCAGAGGGATTGCTCAAAATGATGTTGTGATTTCGGGTCAGCAACATGTCCACCTCTTGAGGCTTATCTTTGAAGCCAGGCCTTGAAGGCCATATCCAGCTTCGAGGCTTCTTCTTGCTACTTGAGCCCGAGGACCATGTTTGAAGGTATGTGCATGCGAAGGATCCGACAAAGAAGCACTTGCTGCATCGCACAGTTGACCATCGATGTTACGAGTGACTTCGATTCAGTAGCTTGTACAGTATGCAGCTGCTGTAGTTTTCATGGTCGCTAGCCCAGGGCAAACCTAAGACCTCAAGACCTAAACTAAACCCTAAATTCCTTGAAGTCCCCAAGCCCGAAAACCCTGAACCACAAGTCGCAAGCATCCTACAGTCCCTAACCCTAGGGATCTAAGGAGTCATATATTAGGGCTTTTGGGCCCAAAGACCATACTATATAAGGCTTTTGGGCTATTTTGATCCCGAGGGTAAACCCCTAGACCTTGAACCATTAAACAATCTTCAAAATCTTCCCCACAGGAAGATCGTGGAGCAAGGGCATCAGTACACAGCGCAACAGCTTCAAGCTCGGGAGCGTGCAGAATTGCCCTGTGTTCTTACTATGAAGGTGTTATTTTGATCATTGTTATATTCTTTTTCGCATTATTAGTGTGCTATTTATTATGATTATTGTCATTTTCTAAGTTTCTAGTATTAGCCGTACTATCTTATTGTTATTTGTATTTTGTTGTTATTAGTATGTGTATTGTCGATATTGTGATTATAGTTGCTAGCGTTGTTATCATTTCTATGAGTATGACTATGATTATGATTGGTTATTCTTACTGGTAGTGTTTATCTTTCTGTCGTTTACTTATTCGTATTACTCAGGTTTCACAACTAATGTATATTGATCAAGCCTGTTTGGATAACGAAGTAGAGGGGTGCAACACAAGCACTTGCGAATGCAACAGTGGTTTGTTTGGCCCTCCAGTGGCTCAGGGTTTAGGACCCAAAGGGTCCCATGTACCGTCACTTCCCTAAGTCAAAAAAGTAATTCCTACTGCGGAAACCTACATTCTACCATGTAGGTACTTAAAACCCTTTGGGGGACTAGGCTCGCGTCTGAGAGGGGCGTCGCTGTATGCAGGTTCTCAACAATTCCTCTAGCGGAGTCTGTCAGCTCTACAAGTTCCAGACACTATACGAAACCCTGGCCCTATAACCCCCAATATATATATATATATATAGATATATATATATATATATATATATGTATATATTAAATAAAGACCCAAGGTTTCTTAATCAGGTTCCTATATTACAACTAAGCCCATCCGAAGATTGGGTCTCGCAGCTTCACTGCACACCAACTGAGTCCCCTGACTTCTCCTACATAGACTCAAGACTTCTGCGCATAGGAGCCGGGATGTGTGAGAACACAAGTCTTAGATTTCCCTATGGTGCCCAGGGAGCCCAATAGCCCTTCATTAAGGAATATACCGTACGTCAGAAGGGGTTTCATATTCTGATTCAAGTTTTATTCCTTAAATTAAGGGGTATTGAGCTTTCTTCATCACAAGACTTCGGAAACCCTCAACCCGAAACCCCAGTCGAATCGAATGTAAGAAGGAATTCTGTCGTTTCTTGTGGGAAAGCCCCGTCCTAAACTCCGCCCAAAGACTCCAAGTTCTCGGTTTTAGGGTTTAGAAATTAGGGGCTTATTATCAACACTCCTCAACTGACGTTTAGAAGAACCGAAGTTTGAGGTTTAGGGGTTAGGGTTTACGCTTCAGTTGGGGTTTAGGGTTTAAGGTTTACAGGGTCCTTTACAAGCTGGAATTAAGCCAGAAGCCGATCACTTGAGATTCCGGGGACCACAAAACCTATAGCTAGTCCTTGTGCTAGAACCCCAAATCCAAGACCCAAAACCCCAGCCCGAAAACCCACACCCTTCGCCTCACACAGAGCCCCAAGCCCAAGACCTTGAAACCCAAATCCCAAGCCCTAAACCTAACCAAGGCTTTCGGTAGAGCGCCAACCATCACCCCCCCCCCCCCCCGCCCATCCACCCTTTATTTGTTCCTAAGCACCCACTATTCAGGACCATAAGGCCTCTTCTGAAGGATACTTGGGGAGTGCTGGCACACAGAATCCTGCATCAGATTTGAAGCACCTGAAAAAGGGACCAGAAGGTATCTGGTATCTCTTGCCCTAAACCCTAAGCCCTAAACCCTAAGCCCTAGACCCTAAACCGTAAGCCCTAAACCCTCAGCCCTAAACCCTAAGCCCTAAACCTTAAGCCCTAGACCCTAAACCCTAAATCCTAAACCCTAAACCCTAAGCCCTAAATCCTAAACCCTAAACCCTAAACCCTAAATCCTAAACCCTAAACCCTAAGCCCGGAAGACCGAGGTGCTTTGAGGCGAGCTACCGCATGCGAGCCCTCCACCGGGCAGCCGAAGCGAGTATGGAAGCAGCGAAGGCTCAGGCCAGAGGCAGACAATATAGGGGTAGTAGTAGTTAGTAGTTATAGTAGTTATAGTAGTTAGTAGTTAGTAGTTATAGTAGTTAGTAGTTAGTAGCTACTACTACTACTACTACTAGTTTTAGTTGAGGTAGAGTAGGTTTTCTTTAACCCTTTTTGGGGTACTAGAATCCGTACATAATTCCAAAGGCTTTACTTTTAGCCCCCCCTGGATTCTGGACGAGTAAGTAATTCCTGGGCCCAAAACCCTACTCTAAGCATAAGGCCCCGACGCAAGGGGGGTTTGGGGGTTTGAGGCTTCAGTGGCGATTGCCATGACTGCCACTGCGAGTGTTTCAGGTTTCGGATGTTGGGTTTAGGGCTTGGGGTTAAGGGTCTGGCGTAGAGGGTTTAGGGTGGTTGTGGTTGAGTGGCTTTTGTTCTCAGCCGTTTTTTTGCACACCCGGGTGCTTGCAGGTGCTGGTCACCCCCACTGTGGGCGCGACCTACAAAATTGAGGACTTTGTGCTAGGGGGGGGGAGGGGATTCGGTGTCAGGTCTGTAGCATTCAGGTAGGGCAGGGGTATCGAGATTCTATCATCGGGGTTCTGGTGGCGCATTTCCTTCCGCAGATTCGGGTACAGGGTTTTGGGTATAGAGTTTAGGGCTGTAGTAATTTAGGGTGGATGATACTAGCGACTTGTGCCTAAATCCAAAACCCTGAGCTGCCCTAAACCTACTTACAGTCTCCATTGCAGTTCCTTGTTGGGGTTGGTTACCCTTCCGGATCCGAACTATATGTTTTTGGTTAACCCGACACAGGAACCCACAATTATGGAGACTACAGGTAAACCCTTAACGCTAGGCCGCCGCACCGACCGGATGCAGCCGCAGCAGCCTCCAGCTCGGGCCAGCCTGGGTTCCGTTACAGGCGAGGCCAGGCCGTCCGTGCACCGCGGGAGCCGACCAGTTACCGAGGCACCAGTCTTTCAAGTGGGTAGTTGTNAGCCGCAGCAGCCTCCAGCTCGGGCCAGCCTGGGTTCCGTTACAGGCGAGGCCAGGCCGTCCGTGCACCGCGGGAGCCGACCAGTTACCGAGGCACCAGTCTTTCAAGTGGGTAGTTGTCAAAATTATGGTCCCTTTTTGGGTACCCTAAATAATAGGTGCCGTATTATATTAAGGACCCAAAAAGGGACCCTAATTTTGACAACCACCCAAGTGGATGCAGTCTGTCTCTCAGCCTTTCCCAAGCAGTTGGTCGATTTTCAGACTGGCATTTTCTTTGCCAAGTGGTCTGCAGCCAGCTCCCCGACTCCCCCAGACCCTACAAAGGGGGCCTTCCTCTCACTCGTGATCAGTCGTGAGCCCAGACTGCCCAGAGCGCTTCGAGACAGGGGGCATGAAGTGGCAGGGTACTGCTTCAGCCTCTGCCCACCCAGAGAACCCAATATCCCTTAATTAAGGAATATTCCTTAAATCATATTAGGGATCCTAATAAAATGTAAGGCATATTCCTTAATTAGGGGTATTGGGATCTCTGCCCAATCTGCCGGCGCCGGGGGGCAGGGGTCAGACTTCGAGCTGGAGGTTTCGGGTTGAGGGGGTTCAGGGGTTTAGGATTTCGGGTTTAGGGTTTTGGTTTACAGCATTTAGGGTTCGGGCTGTGTGTTGGAGACTAGGAGCGTTTCAGCCTAGACACCCTGCTGCTAGGGTTTAGGGTAGAAGCGGGCAGGCTGGAGAAACCTGAGCATGATCTACAGAGTAGATTCGCCAGTTTGGGACTCTGTGGGAAGGATGTCTTGGCGGATCCAATCGCACTGAACACAAACCTGGGACGTATCCCGGCGCAGAGACTGACTAGCATGGAGTAGTTGATGTCTCGGGGTGGCCTTGTTTTCTACATACTGCCGATTCTGGACATAAGAAGTTGGTGGTGTCGTGGCGCCTTAGATAGTGCAGGCTGGCTTCTGGAGACTTCGATTGGTAGCTAGGCGCTCCACCAGTTTCCCACCTGTCTTCGAGGTGTTCGGGTCAATTGTTTCACTTGAATGATAGGTCAGTCTGCTTACACCTACACACTACCTAAAGTATCCATTGTAGTTCCTTTTTTGGTTAACCAGTCTTGTGGTTAGGATCCTATAATATAGATTTTGGTTAACCAAAAAAAAGGAACTACAATGGAGACTCTAGGTAACCCTAGTTCATGAATGCTCTGTGTGCGGTAATTTTTGGGCTGGCATGCTCTACAATCCTTGGAGCTAGTCGCGGGACGGTCGGGCTCCAGTTCTCTGGGTAATTAGTAAGATACCAAGCATATAATGTGTAACTGCAGCCCTAAGGTTATACATACCTAGCCAAGACCGTAAGCGCTGAACTTTAAAACAACACCCCCGCTTCAATAATACTTGCGATTGCTTGGTTTGCAAGGTCCCTGCCGTGAAGAGCAAGTTCTTTTTTTCCGATGCCCGGTGGTCCTTCGGAGATTTAGGAGATTTAGGGGTACCCCTAAACCCTGAACCTAAACTTGGCTTTGGAGTACCATGCTTTAACACTTTTTTTCTTAAAGGAGCCGTATTATGAAATAAGAGTTTATACTTTTTTCTCGCTGGTTACTTAACAGCCCAGTCCCTAAACCCTAAAACCCGAAACCCCAAACCCAGAATCCCTATTTTTTTCGTAACGCGAAGCCGTGGGACTGGAGCCGAGGCTACACGAATCACATGAACCTGCTTGATCTCTGTGCCTGGGATTTCAAATTAAAGGGTTCCGGTTACCTGAATTTTGCTTTTTTGCCACAGAATCTGTAACCCAGCAATAAGGGTTCCAGTTACGAAAAAGTTGGGCTCTCTAAGGGTCCAAAAGTCCTTATTTTAATCGTAGGGAGTACTTGGACCCTCTGGGGTGACACCCACAGAATCTTCAACCCAGTAACCCCGGCTATGTACGCAGCAGGAGCTTCTGGACCCCAAACTAAGGATCTTTCGGTTTGGGGGTTTAGGGTTTAGGGGATCCTTATGTTTAGGTAGTTTATTGGTTGAGGTGTAATTCACCGCATAAGTTGTGCTTCTCAGATGTTGGGTGAAGCCCCGAATCGCTCAGAACCTCGCACCCTAGTAGTTCTCAGGCCGTGTGGCGAAAGTCCCAGCACTCATGTCACCTTTGGCAGCTTCAGGTCCAGATGGTAGCATAGGGCATAGGGCATAAGCCCATATAAGCCTCAAACCCCAGAACCCCGACCCTACATCCTCAACCCTAAACCCTGAACCTTCAACAACAAACCCGGAGTCCTTAAACCCCTAAACCCTACATCCTAAACCCCAAGTGCCTTCAACCACCCTTAAACAGAAAACCCTAAACCCCAAAACCCAAAGCACGCATTGGGTCGGTTCTAAGATTCTAGATCCTCCAGAGGGGGTTCGTTGCTTAGGGTCAGGTTTAGGTTTACGAGTTGAAGGTTTCTGGAGACCCCCAAATCCTGCGACTTTTGTAAGTGCAACGGCTATATCGACCACCATCCGGAATCAAGCACAGCACTGATCAGTGCTTGAACGGAACACCTGAATCGCAGCCAAGCCTTACCCCCCTCCTACACGAACCTCATTGCATAGACCGAGCTGGTTCTAGTTGCTCGAAATCCCAAACTGCTTAGTCGCCAAGACTCAATCACAACTGCCACAAGCCCGGTGAGTATCCCTTGCAGCTTCTACATCCTTTCAGAAACAACAAGACAAATACCCGAACTTTATTACAGCCTCTCAGAAGCAACATAAAATCACATCGGACAGGCGGCTTAGCCGTGCCCACCATGTGGGCCGGTGAAGCACTCCCTTTCGGCGTCACCATCTCGGCTCAGGCCTTTCCGATACATGCGTTCAAACATGTTTTGTGCACAGACCCAGTTCAGTATATGGTGGTATCTGTGGTTTTCTTTTTATAATGTACTTTACAGGTTATGATATTTTATTGTGTTATATTCTGTGTTGCCATCAGTTATATGTCATTATGTGAATATATGCATGTCTGTATGTATTTATATATGCATACATGTACATACATGTTATGTATCATGGTGTATTCCGTGTATACACTAGGATTTTGATTATATGTCATTATATATATATAAGTGTGTAGTATTATGTACTGTGCATTAAACATTATATTGTACAACACATACTTTATATTTTGTACCATATGTTATGTGTACACTATGCAGTATGATAGGTGTGTATTAAAATATATGTGATATCATATGGTATTATGCTATATGGCGATAGCTAGTATGTATGATATTTCATGTGCAACAAACCCAAACCACACTCTCAGTTGTAAGACCCGTCAAAAGCTGAATGCTTGCACTGTTCATGTCATAGTAGCTAAGTAGGTCACCTTCAACACAACTAAAAGATTAGCCTTCTGGGGAAGGGGAAGTCAGGGGGACGGTCCTTAAACATTGGTAGGGGTTCTAAACCCTAAACCCTAAACCCGTAGGAGCAGGGTGCAGGTCTCCCTTTTCGGGATGGGGGGTCCTTTTTACGGGTTTGTCCGTAGGGGTTTCTGCTGGGGGTATGGGGTCTCGAGCGGCGGGGTGGGCTTCTAGAGTACAGGGGGTATCGGGGTAGTTAGAGGGGTGCAGCACCGAAGTCTTCGACTAAACAATCCGAGCCTCGAAAACTGTAGCCTGCATTCCGCACACCCCAGTAATACTTACCTGAAGAATTTCTCAACCGTTAAATCCTCAACCCTAAAACCTAAAGCCTTGCAGACTGAAAGCCAGGCAGGATCCGACGCATACATCTGCGACATTGGGCAGAGGCTTTGCGAGAGCTTGTGAGTTCTCCACACGACGACAACGACGACTACTACTACTACTACTACTACTACT
Organism: Symbiodinium sp. clade A Y106; assembly: GCA_003297005.1. NCBI lineage: Eukaryota > Dinophyceae > Suessiales > Symbiodiniaceae > Symbiodinium > Symbiodinium sp. clade A. The sequence continues at coordinate 55,063 of BGNK01001690.1, read as the reverse complement.
ACTACTGCTACTACTACTTCTAAGAGGTTCAGGGTTTCAGGTTCGGGGGTTGGGGATGGGTGTTGAGTGTTTCGGGTTTTAGGGTTTCGGGCTTGGGGTTGAGGGTTTAGGGTTTAGGGTTTGGGGTTTAGGGTTCAGGGTTTAGGGTTGGGGTTGTGTGGTCTGAGCTCAGGGCTTACCCCTATGCCTGTAGCTTCAGGGATCTACGGTTGATGATATAAATCCTGCACTACCTGAAGGACCCTAAACGATGGGAATTTTGGTATATTTGTTATTATGGGTAATGCAAGGCTTATATCATCAAGCGTGGTAGTTAGCTGATTAAGACCCACAGGGGCCGTAAATGCTTTATACTATACCTGGACCTCAGGAAACCCAACCCTTGTCAGGGTGACTTAATATGATTTTGGGGTCAAGGTAAGCCCTACACCAGAGTCTGTCGTTAATTTTAGTTTCCCTTGACTCATATAGTATATACATTGGCCTTAAAGTAGTCCCTATATACAGGTACGTTGGGGTCAAAGGACGTACTATTTGGGTACATGCACCCTTGCGGAATGTGAAGATGTCTTGCCGGTGTGGCGTGAAGTTGCGCGTCAGTCACCACCGCAACTCATTCTACAAGATGTGCTGAGATAGACAGCTAGCCAGGTAAACAGACAGATGCGCAGGTCCATAGGTCGGCGGATAGGTAGCTAGGTAGAAAGTAGATTAGATGGCGCGCTCGCCTCCTTGTCTATATGTCCCCCTAGGCCGTAAACCACAAACCTTAAGCCTGAAACCCTATATGAACCCTAAACCCCACGACTTTTCATGGGAGATTCAAAGCCCGTCGTCAGAGCTCAACCCTCAACCGTAACTGTCGCCGCACCCTACCTTGTCAGGGTTCCTGATTATAATTTCTTTAGATATTGCCTCAAAAAGGTCGGTTTGTTTGGGCCAGAGGTACACTCGGGTATTCAGCACGCAGCAGGTCATAGGTCATGTTGGTGCAGTTTCCCGAGCTTAGGTCTGCGGGTATGTAATGTAGGAACCTGATCAAGGAACCCTGGTCTAGCCCCAAAATAGTAGGATTCATATAAAAAATGAGCCTTAGTAAACAAAGACCCAAGGTATCTTAATCAGGTTCCTATATTATGCACAATCTCGGCCCTGTGACTCTCTATAGCCCAAAGTAGGTACTACTCATAGACTTTAGACCCTAGAGTAGAAGGTACCTGAAACTACCAAACCCTACATTTTTGTAGGTTCTTATTATAAACCCTAATATGGAATTTATAGGGACCCTACAAAAAAGTAGGTTTTGGTAGGTTAAGGTAGATATTATTTCTATACTCGGAGCCCTAGAGCAGCTCCCATCTTCAAGAAGCCTAAAAAGCTCTAAGCATTAGAACCCTATAAACCCTAAGCCTTAAACTCTATAAACCCTATAATCCCTGAGCCTCAAACTCTATTAAGCCCTAAGCCTTAAAGTTTGTAAACCCTATACCCCTGAAACCCTAGCTAGCATCCGTAACCTTGCGAGGCTTCACGCTTCGTCCGGCCTCCCGGCAGCTGCCTAAGCCCGTCCTTGTTGTTCTCGCAGACACATGTTTAGGATTGCATAACCCTGTGCGTAAGATCCCAGAGAGCCCAATACCCCTTAATTATAAGGAATATGCCTTAACTTATGAGGGGCTACCTGTTATGATTTAGGCTATAGTCCTTAAGTAAGGGGTATTGGGCTCTCTGGGATTATCTACCTCTTCTATTAGAGCCGGTCTTGCATAGCTAGGAGGAGCCTCTTCGGATGCCTGCCTCCGGCTCGACAAGTTGGGGTTTTCAGTAAGGGTTCCTTTAAAGGGTATCTGTAAGGGTACTACAAGGGTTCCTTTAAAGGGTTACTATAAGGGTACTATAAGGGTTCTTTTAAAGGGCTCTATAAGGGTTAGGAGTTTCCGAAAATAAGGGGTACCTCATCTTGGGGTCCTTGTAAGGATGTACTATATGAGGGTCCCCTGTTTTCGGAAACTCCCTTGTATCTAAGCCATTTACAGGTGGGTAGTTATTAGGTGGGTAGTTTCCCATAAGCCTCCCATACCACTCCTATAAGGTAAAGGGGGTCTTATGGGAGTACTATGGAAGAAGAACTACCNGGGTAGTTATTAGGTGGGTAGTTTCCCATAAGCCTCCCATACCACTCCTATAAGGTAAAGGGGGTCTTATGGGAGTACTATGGAAGAAGAACTACCCACCTGTAAGGGGCTTCTATTGTCGGTCCTTTCAGTACTAAATGGTACCCCAACAGGCCGGCGCGCTTTGTTGGAGAAAGGGATCGCCACCATCGTTTAAGAATAGCCGTCCTGTACAGTAACCTTAGGGTTTAGGAAATAGGAACCCCTCTAGTACCCTAAACCCTAAACCCGAAACTCTAACCCAGAGCAGTCACCTTGACAACCACTCTTGTAGTCAGCCTTGTTCTTCCCAAAACGTAGTATAATTCCCAATACTAGTGTGAGGGGTTCCTTATTATAGTTATAGTAGCACTGTGGACCTTCAAACCCTACTTTGGATTTGGTACTTGGGGTTTGGGGTGTAAGGAAATCGAAGCCGATAATTTGATCTATGCGACTACTCCCAAAGGGTGCTAAGTACCTACATAATATAATGCAGAGTACAGTCTTGTGGTTTGGGACAGTATAACCCCCATACAGGTATTCGCCCTTAGGGACTGTTCCCGTCTCAGTGCCATGCTGCTCTTACCACGTCTCCCTGGCGACGGCACAATTACTCCTAGAGTTTCTGACGCTCTTGAGATACTGTGAGATCCAAAGCGCTGCAAACGTTCAAGAGACCTTTCACTATCTCCAACGCACCCGCCAAGCCTGAAACGCTCGAGGCACGCTCGAATAACAAGCCGCCAAAGCCCTGGACTGGCCCTGAACCGTACCTGTAGTCTCCGGTCTAGTTCTTTCTCTGGGCTTCCTTATAGGATCCTAAATATACAAACGGCTTAAAAATGCTAAAGAATTATAATCGATCTGAGACTATAGGTAGCCTGAAAGCCCTCGACACTGAACCCTAATCATTCATGAATGCCCAAAGCTCTAAAATTCAGACTCTAAAAATTGATCCCTAAACATTCATGAAGGCCGAGAGCTCTAAATTTAGACTCTAAACATTCATGACAGCCCTAAACCCTAAACCCTGAGCCTTCATGAAAGCCCTAAGCCCTAAACCTGAACGTCCTAAACCCTCACACATCCTGCGAGGTTGGCGCTATGGAAGCGGCTGTAGAAGATGTCGAAGCTGCCGTGGCGGTGCCCCCCCGCAGCCCCTGAAGAGTCCTCTTACAAGTCTGTAAATAAAATAACTACTTTCTGAGTCCCGAACCTTCAAGTACCTACATTATAGAATATAGGGTTTCTATACCAGGACTCATTATTATGGTTTAGGAAAGTATCCTACATATAGGTACTTGCGACGCTTAGGGGGAGTAGTTTCTTTCAAGGCTTAGGGTCTTGCGGTTTCGTGGGTTCGAGGTGTTCTGTTGAGGCGTTTGTGGTTGGCTTTGAGTCTACATGCGCGTTCCCAAGAATGGGTGACGAGCACTGGGGGAAGAACGGATCCCGAAACCCGGAATTCCGGTTCAAGCCTTTCGTCGACCGTTCCGGGTAGTTCCTGGGCTTTGGAGTACCCTACTTTAATACTTTTTTCTTAAAGGAACCATCTTATGAAATAACAGGAACCATACTATGAAAAAAAGTGTATACTTTTTTCTCACTGGTTACTTAAACGCCCAGGTTCCCAAGTTCCTAAGTCGACATTCACAACCACCCAAGTCATTGGGCTCATGGCCACTGCAAATCGGCTTGCTGTCTTTCGGCCACCGCCGGGTCTCGAGGCTGGACAGAGCCGCAGCTCCCACGGCTTTTGCTTGGGGTTTGAGAGGATGTAGGGTTTCGGGTTTGGGGTCTCAAGGTTTAGGGTGTTTCGGGTTTGGGGTTTTAAGGTTTAGGGTGTTTCGAGTTTGGGGTTTCAAGGTTTAGGGTGTTTCGGGTTTGGGGGTTTGGGGGTTTGGGAGGTTAATTAGGCTTAAGGGTTGCGTTATTTTTTCCGGGGTTTCGAGGTCATGCCCCCGGGTTTGGGAAATCCACTCTGGGATGAGCCGGTTTGCTGCAGGAGGATGCCGGCAGGTTCCTCCCCTGCGCGCCGCCTTCCGCCGGCAGTTGGGGACACCCAGAGCTTTGCCAAAGGCCTCGCGCGCTGAACCCTAAACTGTAAACCTTTAAAGCTCTAGACTCTACACCCCAAAGACCAAAACCCCAAACCGTATAAACCTCTAAAACCCAAAGCCTAAACCCGAAACCTGAACCCCAAACTCTAGGCCCAGAGCTTTGCCAAAGGCCGTGTGTGCACCTCGCGAAGGGAAAGTCGTGTCTTGCTGGCGACAGCTGCTGCTACTGTCATGAGATGCATTGCAGGCGCCCATCTGCGCTGTAGCTGAGTAGGTAAACTTTCGACCTTGTGGGTTTAAGCCCGCCCTAACTGTTCATAACTTTTAGTAGATTTGAGGCTAACCGTTTTTGCAACAGGATACTTAGCCCCTCCGTTTGCTAGGAGGACTTGTTGTGATGTGACTCTTGCCTGGCGGCGGCGGCACGGGCTTGATTCTCGTTTTGTTTACCTGCACCTGCGCCAGTACCTCGCTATCTTGCTAGATGGAACCGGAACCCAAATCCCTAAACCCAAAACCTGGATTTTCCGGGTGTGTTCTGAAACAATTTCTCCAACCGGCTAGCTCTGGTCCGATAGATCCTACAGACAACCTTAGCCGGGAAGCGCTTCAAACTTTATCCCAAGAGACAGGCCGCCAATCAAGTTGGACCAATCCCGACGCTTGATCATGCAGACAATGCAAGAGGCAGACATCAGGACCCTTTTGTGGCCACACATCCTGCAACTGGGCTATCAGTTAGCATCGGCGTGGGATTTACTAATGTCCGAATATAGTCCATGCTGAACAAGAGCCCAATATGCCCGACAACCGATGCTGACCAAACACTCTGTTCAATTCAATGAGCAGTACGCTATTGTCAGCATGGTTGCCATGTTATCGCCTGTAGTGGTTGCTCTTGGCTTCATGCTTTCTGCCGCTGCTATCACTGCAATGGAGTTGCGTTTCTTCTGCTGCTGTCGCCATTGCTGCGGTTTGTGCTGCTGCTTGCACTGCGTCGTCGTTGTTCTTTGTCGTGATGGTGTTGATGCGCTTGCTGTCGTGGTGGTTCTTGTCGAAAGTTGTTTGTGTTGTTGCACCATGATTTCTGCTGTTAGAGTTGCCAGGTTTTGATCATAGTGTATACTAGACTAATTGGTTCAAGATTAGGGGTTAGGGTTAAACCCCAAACCCTAATCGATTTTTCGACAGCCCAGGAAGAGACTGGAAGACCTCGAGCTCGCCGAGCAAGCTTCACGTCTCATGGTCTTGCTTAAGAACGAGCCGCAGTCAAGTCCACAACGCGCATTGCAGGAGAGCTTCTATCATGGGAGGGTTCACGGTCTGCCTAGAGACTAAAAACCTCCTAGTTCAAGGATGGTAATGTCGGAACCTGACTAAGAAACCCTGGGCTTATAACCCCAAAATAGTAGGGTTCATAGAGGGAACCCTAATAAAGGCCCAAGATTTCTTAAGCGGCTTCCTACATTACCTTGAGTTGTAGGGGGATTCGTATCATAAGCTAAGGCATATTCCTTCATTCATTAAGGGGTTCCGGGTTTGACTTTGGGGTGCGTGATTTCAAGGGCATGGGCTGTGGGGGGGGGAGAGGGTTGGGGGCCGGTCCAGGATCAAGGGTTTCGGATCGTGGGTTTCGGGTTTGGGGTTGGGGGCTCAGGGTTGAGGGTTTAGGTAGATCTTTTGTTTTTGTTTGGGGTTGGGGGGTTCAGGGTTGAGGGTTTAGGTAGATTTGTTTTTTTTGTTTGGGGTTGGGGGGTTCAGGGTTGAGGGTTTAGGTAGATCTTGTTTTTTTGTTTGGGGTTGGGGGGTTCAGGGTTGAGGGTTTAGGTGCAGACAGCCTTTTGGTTTAGGACTTCGAGCGGAAAAACCTGCGCAAGATCAACCGGAGCTTAGCACGGCTACCCCTGCTGGCCTTGGCTGCCTGGGTTGAAAAGTATACCTGTTGCCATCTCTAAACCTAAACTCGATTAACCCTAAACCCTAAACTCCCTAAACTCCCTAAACCCTAAACCCTAAACCCGATCCCGTTTTAAAACCCTAAAACCGCAAACTCCCTCAACCCCCGCACCCGCCCCCGAGCCTCCCCAGAGAGCCCAGTACCCCTTAATTGAGGAATATAGCTTAAGGCCTATTAGGAGTTCCTTAAAGGGCTCCTTAAAGGGATCTATAAGGGCTCTAAGGAATATAGCTTAAATCATAATATGAAGCCCCTTACAACTTAAGGTATATTGCTTAATTAAGGGGGTATGGGGTCGGGCCAGCGAGTGTATACTTCCTTCAGAACCCCGAGCTGTATAATCCCCCCAGAGATCCCAAGACCCCTTAATTAAGGAATACTCCATCCCTAATATGATTTAGGGTATATACCTTAATTAAGGGTTATTGGATTCTCTGGGTAGCCGTAGAGCTTCTTGATGCGGTGGCACACCTTATAATGTTTAGGGTTTAGGGTTTAGGTTATAAGCCCAAACCCTGCAACCCTAAAACCTGAACCCGAGGTAGGAAGTCGCTCTGGTGCTTAAGGTCAAGTCCTTCCCGTGCAGCTCGTGCGAAGCAACTGGGCGTTCTTCTGGTTGGCTCTTAGGACTTTAACTTTCTGGGATTCTATATGAACTATAATAAGGAGGCTAATAGTTTAACTGTTAGGAGGGGTTCAGAAGTCAGCCAAGGCAATAGATGAGCAGCTGAACATTCTGCGAACTGAGCTTAAACGACAGCAGTCCCTGAAAGAAGGACGCGTGCTTCAGGTGTAACTTAGTGCTAGGGTTCCTCACGATAGCTGGAGTAGAGCATACCCCGAAACCCTTCTTTGAGTATTCATAAGGCCCCGATATTAACACGTGCTTCTGTTCCTTAGGCTTCTGTACTAGCATTACATCTTGAACCCTGCAACCCGGAATCAGAAAATTTAGGCTTCTATATTGCACCTCCTGGAACAGCCTTACATATTCACTAGCAAGACTACTGCCGGGGCCTAACTTGTTCATTTTGCCAGGGGCAATAATATTTACAGTTCGACTAAGGTAGTTCTGTGGTTTGAGACCGGTATATATTGAGTGGATACACTTTACACTTTTTGGGATAATAGTACCCACTATAAAACTGAAAGTGTAGACTTTTTGGGGCTTATGAACTCAGCAACTAAGTATTATTCATGCTGCCCCCCCCGCCCCCGCCAAAGTCGCCAATATCGTTATAGTATAGCATCCCCCGCTAACCCGAAGGCCCCTACGTATTCGGCATCCCACTGAAGCCCCAGAACCCAAAACCCTAAACTCCTTTAACCCTATATCTAAACCCTAAATAAACCCGAAACTCCCTAAACTCCTTAAACCCTAAACCGTTTTAAAACCCTAAGCTCCCTAAACTCCCTAAACCCGAAACCGTTCTAAAACCCTAAAACCCCAAACTCCCTCAACCCCCGCAACCCGCCCTTGAGCCTCTCGCTCCCTAGCACGCACACTTCGGAACACTGATTCCGATAGCGAATCAGCTCAGCCTCTCGTCCGGCTGTTAGGGTTCAGGGTTTAGGTTTAGGGTTTAGGGGATGCAGATATAGACAGTAACCCCTAACACTCCCAAACCCTAAACTAAGAGTTAGTTAAGCTCTAACTAACTTCAAGAAAGGCCTAAACTAAGGTACATAAGGTGGCTAATGGTCCTTATGGTTCTTGTGTGAAGGTTGGTATACCTTTTGGCGCAGCTAGGACCTCAAGGAACAAGAGGCCTGCTGCTCCCCGGTTAGGGCAACTCAAACCCTAACGCAGATTGAGCTTGCACCCTCCCGCCCGCCAAGGGCAAGAAGTGAGGTAGACCCCGACCCCAAAACAGTTCTGAAGCACAAGAGAACTTCTCACAAGCACGCGTTCAGCGAAAGCACCCAGATCGGATTTTGAGGTCTCAACCGTGCCATGAAACGGTCATGCATGTTCCCAGAGAACCCAATATCCCTTAACTTTATAAGGAATATACCTTAAATCATATTAGGGATCCCATTATAATTTAAGGTATATTCCTTAATTAAGGGGTATTGGGATCTCTGGGTGTTGATTACATTGACACGCCGATCAGCGTCTCTCACCCAAGGAGGCGGCAGTGTTGGCCTTTGCCTTTTGCGTTTAATTACACTTGAGTTTTTGTCAAAATTATGGTCCCTTTTGGGTCCCTATTGTACTACGGCACCTATCATTTAGGTGCCCAAAAAGGGACCTTAATGTTGACAACTACCCATTTCTGTTCCAAGAGGGGGTCTTCAATGTTTCAAAGACGAAGGGCTGGGTCGCACCACTAACCCGCGAAGCCAGCCCTGACCCTCACCACCTTTCTGGCTTTGCAATGGCATCCTCTGCGACAGCAGAGATGCCACATCGTTGGTCAATGGTTGCCAATGCCAGACCCAAAGGGTCCAAGTAATACGGCTGATGGACAAAATCCTGCATTACCTTAAGGACCCTACGGTATATTCCTTAGTATGGGTCATGCAGGATTTTGTCCATCAGCCGTACTATAGTATATACTTTTGGGGCCCAAATGCCTGCTAAGTATATTGTACCTACTATAATGGTGCTTGGACCCTTTGGGAGAACGAACTTCTGAAACGCGCGACGCCGGCAGGGCCTGTGCAGAACTGCCTGTCGAAATAGTTGTCCCTGATCCTTCATCTCATGTATTGCACGGTGCAAACGTCTAATATGTCTAAAACCTTCGTAGATCCTGAATGGAACCCACAAAAGAACCCTTCATTCAGTCTGCCTAAACCCTAAACCCAATGCTCACCTCGAGTCTTGAAACGTTTGGGTGGTCACCTGGGGCTGGTTTTGTTGGTTGTTTTCGAAACGGTCCAGGGTTCGGGTTTGGGGGTTTGGGGTTCAGGGTGTAGGGTTTGGGGTTTAGGGTGTAGGGTTTGGGGGTCTAGTGGGGCGTTTAGGGTTTGGGGTTTGGGGGGTTTGCCCTTCAGGGCTTGGGGGTTCTGGGTTTAGGCTTGCCTGGCTTGTTCCGTGTTACGGATTTGTTGTCAAGTTTTGCTCACAGATTGATAGGGAAAGCACAAACAATCACAAGTAATACTCGTACAGAATCGAAAGTAGAATCAGCGCTTTGCATGTTGGATGTGTGGTACTGTGACTGGTCGTATCCAGGCTCATTTTTTGTTTCGGTTGCATTTGTTTGTTTGGTGGTGTTGGTAACCGTCGCTCGGTGGATTGCGTTGTCTTGCAGTTTTTCATCCCATGCCGGGGTCTACGACTATGACTGTGGTTTAGGGTTTAGGGTATCGCAGCATAGACAAGTACAGCCCAGTTGTCCAGGCTTCGCACCTCATTCAAGACTTCTGTACCCGATGTAAACAACCTTACAACCTAAACCCTTGTTATATAGGGGCCTAATTAATTACCAATACTATTTGGGGGTTCCTTATCATAGCTATATTATAACGGGCCTCCAAACCCTATTCTAAGTATTAAGACCCCTTCAGTAGGGTTGGGGTTGAAGCTTGTCTTAGGACTTAAGGTAGTAGATTTGTAAGTATCCATGACAGTCCCTGCCCAGAGATCCCAATACCCCGTAGTTGAGGAATATACCTTAAATTATAGTAGGATCCCTAATATGGTTTAAGGTATATTCCTTAATTAAGGGATATTGGGTTCTCTGGGTGCACCACCCCAGAAGCCCCTCAGGGGCTGCTAGGGTTTCGGGTTTAGGGCTAGGGGTCTGGATAATACAATAGGGCCTTAATAATTGCCAGTACTATTTTTTGGGGTGGTTCCTTATTATAGTTATAGTATAGTATATCCCAAAACTGTCTATGTGAAGGCTGTTCATCAGGATTTTGTAGCACCAGTATGGAAGTTCATGAGCATAGTACGCGACGACCTAACAACAAGCAGACAAGGAACGTAGCTGCTCTTGCTTTTGGATTCTTTGTCGGTTGTTCGGGGTTGGACAGATTCCCCGCAGTGTGTTTTTTCGTACCAATGCAGACTGCAAACTAACCAGTCCTGCCGGAATCTATTCCTGAGATGCGGGAATTCGTTGCAGGATCGAGGTTCTCTCGCCGCCTGAGTACCTAGACCCTGCAATGTTGTGCCTTCATTTAGTTGCCTTATCTTACAGTATTTCCATATTGTCAACTCCGAACCGCAAACTATGTTATCAAAAAGAGGTACAACATGCTCGGGTCTCGGTATGCCCTTGAGTTCATGCATACGTTGTGTGTGCGTGCGCAGCGGCTTTGCTTGCAGTTGATTCTTCGCGGACGTTTGGCTAGCACACCTATATGCATATATGGATGGAGTCACGCAGTAATGACATGTGTTGATGCGCCACAACTGCAGGCAGTGCATCGCTGTCCTGGTTTTGACACGATATATCAGCGACCTTGAAGGTGCGCGGTCTTTCTAATTGAATTCAATGCATTGTTCCCGCTCGCCCTGTCTCTTACAGGTGCACAGTCATGAGAGTGGGTGTTGCGCCCTTAAGAATCTCCATAGCATTTAGGGCTCAGGGTTTAAGGGTTATTGTTTTGCGAAATCCTTTCGCACTTTCGATAAGTAGTACTACTGCGAGTCATACCTAGGTTTTCAGAATCCTTATGTCGGGCCTTGCACTCCACACCGCGGTCTATTGTGCTGCTGTGAAGGCAGCTGTGTTCCAAGGTTGCGGCACGTGGCCCTTGACGGCCCTATGTCCGGTATCTGCCTTTCATGGGTCTAGGGCCTTGGGGGAATGGATCCCTTTTAAAGGGGTTCTTTCAGAGTTCCTTGAAAGGGGTGTCTATAAGGCTACTATAAGGGATCTATAATGGTTCTTAGTGGCCTTGGGGTTTAGGGTTTAGTATATTTAGGGTCTTGGGTTACTGTAGAGATGTTGAACATTGGGGCTTTTATGGGCGCCTGAAATCCGGGACACTCTTCTTTCGAGTTTGTCTCTTGAACAACTGTGTTTTGAAATTCAGTTATCACCTGAAAGCTCACAATTCCCTAAACCCCTGAACCCGAGACATAGCTTCTGCCTGCTATAGTGGCCTGAATACTTAGACTGGCAGTGCTGAAACTTCCTCAATGAGACATGATATAGCGCAACAAACGCCGCGCCCCCAACACCCTAGTCGAATTAGTGAGGCTCCTGTACGGCCTTGTACTACGGTACTGCGCCTTTATGGTAACGCCTGTTTAAGTCTAAATCCCACCAAAGGAAGCCTATGCATATTATTCAGGCATTCAGGGCCCTAGTGGTTTCGGCCCATGAGGTTGGGTTGTTGCTGCACGACGACAAACCTGCCTGGTCAAAAGGGTCCTATGTACCTATATGGCGGGATACTTGCGCAAATTCCCAATATAGAAACCCTTACATTTCCTAAACCCTAAACTCTAAACCCCAAACCTTAGTAGTAATTTCTTCGGCCATGTAGGTTTTTCGGACCCTTTGGCTGGTAGACTGACCGAGCGAAATGACAATACAACCAAAAGGCTCATGATCATGACACGAGTGTTGGCATGTACCAACCGTATCAATCTTAACACAATAGACTGCGAAAAAGGAAACATGTGGATTGTTACGAACAATTTCGATTGGCATGGTCTGTACGGGACAGGCAAGTAGTAGCAATAATCCATAAGATGTCCCTCCGGAGAAGGAAACATGCGTAGCGTTGCGAACACTGCAATTACGGACGACCTGTATGGGACAGAAATATTACAGCATTTGGGGGTTTAGGGGTTTTGGGTTGAGGGGTTTAGCTAAGGAAAAGGTTCCAGATGCAAGAGAGCTCTTGGTGGTTGCTTAAGACGAGGTTACTTAGGGGTCTTTCTATTCAGGAGCCTAGCCTGTAGGGCTTTGCGTTGTAAGTCAGCCAAGGACTCCTCAGTAAAGCAGTGCGGCTGTTGCACCGCATGATGCTAATTCTTGATAGCTTTCAGCCCGACAGACCCGCTAAGTCGTGGTTTGCGAATCCCGAAACCCTGACCCCTAAACTCAGTACGTATGTCAAGGTGTTCTTTGGCTCGTCTGAACCAGCTTTGTATTGTTTAGATATTGGATAAGGGGATACTATTACTAGTTGTTCTTTTTCCTAAACTTTCGATGCCGTATTGCATTCTAAAAATCAAAACAGTCTTGACCTCGATCCCCCCTCCACCCAGAGAACCCAAGATCCCTTAATTAAGGAATATACCTTAAATCATACTAGGGATCCTATTATAATTTACGGTCTATTCCTTAATTAAGGGGTATTGGGATCTCTGGGCACCGACCCCAAACCCTAAACCCTAACTTCTGAGACCCCCGAAGCTCCCTCCTTGAGACTCCAATAGCCCTTAAGGGGTATAGTATTAATATTATACTAGGATCCCTAATATAATTTAAGATTTATGCCTTTATGATCATACCTTAAATTATAGTGGGATCCCTACTATAATTTAATGTCATATTCCTTAATTCAGGTATTTCGGAAGGTCTGGTGGGCCTTTCAAGTTTGCAAAGGCGAAGATGGGAAGCTTTTATGGCCCACTACCGTCCGGGGTGGACACGCCGGGGCCCCTCATCGCACGTGCTCCGAGTCTTGTACATCTGATGTGTGGGTATTTCTATATATATACAGAAAAATACAAATATATTTATAGATAGAGAAAGATAGTTAGACACACGCACACGTATGTACACATATACATGCATGTTTGTGCATGTATATATGTGTCTATGTGTATGTATATACATATATATATATATGTGTCCTGGATTGTGATGTTCCTCTGATTATAAGGATGTTATCCAGGAACAGGGTCTGCAGTCTCGGATTTGGATTGGTAGCACTGTTGTGTGCTATGTTTTATAGTCTAATGGTTAAGACCCCACATGTCGGGTCGGAGAGCCTTTGCGTTTCGGTCTTTCGCAGCGCCATTTTAGGTGGGACATGTTCCCCGCTGTTGCCAAACGTTTGACATCTTACGGGCTTCATAAAGCGCATACAGAATGTTGCACTCACACTCACACATACATCCCTAGACCCATCTACGCTCTATTCGACACTAAGTACCCATTATTTGGGGCCATATACCCCTGTTTGAGGGCACAAGGAGGGTCCTGGTCTGCTTCTGAAGTTGTTGAAGGAAGGGGGGTCTGAGCTATCATGCAGGGACCGACTAGAGTTCAACCTTTTGGCCTTTTTTCTTCGCACTAAAAAATGTCAGGATTTGGGGTTTAGGGTTTAGGGCTCAACGGCTCTGAGAATCTGAACCCTAGACCTTGAAGCCCAGAAACCTTATTAACCTTCAGGCCCCCGTGCAAGCCCAGGAGGCTAAGCAGTACTTCGAGGATCATGGGAGCTAGTGACTAGTTGTAAATGAGGTAAGTATATATAGCTATACTTACTTATAACTCCAATTAAGGTACTTATAACCTTCCTTACTAGGTCCCATGATCCTCCGAGTATCAGAGTATCAAACTTGACGAACCCGAGATGAAGAGATGAGGACGGACGCCGTGACCCACCTACACGCACAAACTCAAGACATTGCACCAACAATACATTCCAAAAGGGTCCTAAGTACCTACATAGTAGAATGTAGATGAGTGTGGGGTTTCTATAGTAGGAATCACGATTATGATTTGGGAAAGTATGGCCCATGCTGAGGATCCTCGGAGGTTCAAACCTGATATGAGCAAACCAAGTCCACGTGAAATTAGGCTAAAGCCGGCACCCCCGCCTCATAAGCCAGCCGAAACCCTAAACCCCTAAGCCCTAATCCCCTCAACCCTGAACCTTAAACACCTAAACCCTAAACCTTAAACCCTAAACCCCAAACCTTACAAACCCCTATAAACCATAAACCCTAAACTCAAAGCGCCCACCCTTCTCTTCGAGGTTCGAGGTCGCCGTCTGCGGAGCTCACATGGCAGGAGCTAAGTAGTAGAGTAGGTACTACCCATAGGCTCCATAGCAGTTCCTTTTTTGGGGTTTCCTTATCGGATCCTAAATATAAACCACAACAAGGAACTACTATGGAGCCTATGGGCAGAGGGGTCGTATTAATTACCTGTTTCATTTTGGAGGTTCCTTGATATATTTATAGTATACTATACCTCAGAACCCTATTGTAATTAGGCCCCAAATTAACCTTTGGCCTTTTTGGGGTACTACACTCCCTATATAATCCCAATATACTAACCCCAAAACCCTCCAAAGGTGAATCAACCTGAGTCATGGCCCTAAACCCTAAATCCTAAGGAGGGTGTTTTGGGATTAAGAGGTCCGGTTCTTTTTGGGGGTTTTCGGGTTCAGGGGTTTAGGGGGTTTCCAGGACCCCCTAAGTGCCCCTGAATAGAGCCCTTATGGCCCGTAATAGTGGGGATTTAGGGTATATTAGAGGGTAGTTGGGGGGTCCAGGCAGGGTTCAGGGGTTTAGGGTTTAGGGTTGCGCAAGTTTGCTGGATTTTGTTTTGGTAGTCGAGTAGAGTTTTGGGGGTGGCGCATTCAGGGTTGGGGGTGTGAGTAAGGGTTCTGGTTTTGAAGCCTTTGGCTTCGGGTTTTGGATTCAGGGCTTAGAGGAGAGGGTTTAGGTTTGGATTTCGGATTCAACTGAATTGAATGAAGCTCCCTAACCTAGTAGTAAGTAGGTGACCTTTAACCTTTTTGGGGGTAGTTTATTACAATTAATATACTTAATATACTCTTAAAAGGTTAACGGTTAGCCTTTCGTTCCCAAGGATACTGGACAGGTAGGCTAAATGTTTTCAAGCTTCAAATGATAACTTCGGCTTTGCATTTTGTAAACGAACGCCGGTGGCAAGTCGGAGTGCCGCTGAATCCGAAGCCCTTCAGTTCGAGACCCCAAAAGGACATAAGCATAAGCATGTTATAAGGATATCCCTGCCTTATGGAGCTTCATTACAGTGAAAACCCTGTATAAGAACCCCGTTCGGCGAGAGTAGCCTACCCTAAGGTTCTTAATTTCCATTACATTTGATTTTGCCGGTCGAGCAGCTAGGGCAGCTAGGGTAGGCTCAGGTTCTTAACCACGTTCTTATCAGGAGCTCGATTGACACCTTGAGTGAGGGCTTTCAGGAAGTTTACTTTCGGATTCTAAATTTCCTTGCGCGGGGGCGGTGGGCCATGGGGGTCTGGACAATTTAGTTTTGAATTCTACATTTCCACAGTTTTTCGACAAGGACTCGGGGCGGAGGGCATGGCCAGGGCCTTCAGAAAAAGGGGGAGGGTGGGAGCCTCCCGGAAGTTTACTTTGGGATTCTAAATTTCCTGGTGCCGGGGGTGTGGATCGGGAAAATTTAGTTTTCACTAAATTTCCACGGTTTGATTGGAAAACGCGGTGCGGGCTGCAGCGGCATGACACCAGTGGGGATTGAAACAAAGACCTTTGTAACGAGGGCGGCCGCGGAACCACTGCACTATGGAGTGCCTCCCCAGGCTTGGGCGATGTCCTAGTTTGGGGGGGAGGGGTTTTTGGAAGGTCGGGAGGAAGGGCGGGACAGGCTGGGTTTGGAAAATTTAGTTTTCAATTCGAAATTTCCACAACCTTGGGGCTGGCAGCCCCAGCCGGCATGACACGAGGAGGGTTCGAAACAGCAGCCTCGTGTTGCCAGAACGCGTGCGCAACCACTGCGCTGTGGCATACCTAGCCTTAGCCAGCCAACATACGCTCCTTATGCTCGGGCAGAGGGTTTGTTGATGTGGAGGGTTAGGAAATTTAGTTTTCGATTCTAAATTTCCTTGGTGAGGGAACGAACCCAAAAAATTAAGAACTTGACCCCCAAAACTAGGGTACCCTAAGGTTCTTAATGTTGAAGCATCTTGAATCTTGTGAATTCCGCCTGGGTAAGGGCTAAGGTTCTTAAACAGTGGGTTCTTATGCAGTGTTTTCACTGTATAAGGGGTTTCATATGGGATGCCCCTTTCCCTGTATGCTTACGTGGTTTATTGGGGGCCCTAGAAGAGTCAACAGTGCCAAGAAAAAGACAGGCATGTCTGAGCGACTCGTAAGAATTATCCTAACCCCGCTTCCCTGTGATAATTGTTATCTGTCGAGCACTTTAAAGTGTCGCAGACCAGTGACACCAACCTGCGAAACAACCCGGCCTTTTGAGTGATGCAGCTTGAGCTGCTCAACCCTGAAACACAAGCCTAAAAACCCTACTGCTCGTAACTCAAAGCCCAAAGTCCCGAACTGCAATTGCACGAGGCCTTTCAGACCTCCTAGATCTTAAACCCTGATGCAATGCATTGGGAGCTGTCCAGATAGAATAGCTTGGGGCGCCCCAAGAGCGACACTACTTTTGAGAAACATACATCCTACCACAAACGCTTAACCCTAAACGCTAAACCGTAGTGTAAGCCACCCTAAACCCTATAAATCCTAAACCCTAAACCGCCTAAACCCTAAGCCCTAAACCCTTCACAAAAAAGTAGCAGGACTGCCTTTGAGCCCTCAGTTGACTGAGCGCGGCGGCCGCTTCATGCGGGCAGCACGGACGTCACCCAGGCCGCTCCCAGAGGATGAACGCTTTTGTAGTGTAGGAACCTGATTAAGGCACCCTTGTATCTTAGATAGTGGACGGGGGAACTTTAAACTTTTTGGCCATTAGCTCTATCTTGGAAAGTTTGAACTTTTTTGGGGCTCGGTTGTTGAAGAAGAGAGAGTATTTATTTATTTTGGGGTTGTAGGGCCAGGGTGTCTTAATCAGGTTCCTACGTTAGGGACCTTAGGAAGAAAAGGGAGATGGATGGATCGATGGATGAATGGATGGGTGGATGGATGTCTGTGATGCCCATATGCCTGTATGTGTAATATATATGTACACACACACACTTAGAAGTAGAATTAACCCGCCGACCAAGTGAGTCCCAAAGACATTCCCTGAGGGTCCATGTACACAAAGTAGATACTTGGCCTTCAAGTAGTCCCTGTATAGGTACTTTGGGGCCCAAGCCTATACGATTTGAGCACATGGACCCTCATACTCTACACCCTGAAAGAACCCTCATGGATCCCTTAAAGGAACCCTTATGGCACCCTTAAACGAACCCTTCAAGGAGCCCTTAAAGGAACCCTTCCAGGAGCCCCTAAAGGAAGCCTTCAAGGAGCCCTTAAAGGAAGCCTTATGGAGCCCTTAAAGGAGCCCTTCAAGGAGCCTTTAAAGGAAGCCTTATGGAGCCCTTAAAGGAGCCCTTCAAGGAGCCTTTAAAGGAAGCCTTATGGAGCCCTTAAAGGAGCCCTTCAAGGAGCCCTTAAAGGAACCCTTCAAGGAGCCTTTAAAGGAAGCCTTTTCGAGCCTAAAGGAGCCCTTCAAGGAGCCCTTAAAGGAACCCTTCAAGGAGCCCTTAAAGGAAGCCTTATGGAGCCCTTAAAGGAACCCTTCAAGGAGCCTGTAAAGAAGCCCTTCAAGGAGCCTTTAAAGGAACCCACCCTGAGGGATGCTTTGCCAGGTACCGGCTTGTTGCTTTCGATGAGTCTCGGTGGCAGTTTGGGAAACCGAGAGAGCGCCCTTAAAGGGGTCTATCAGGGCTATCTAGGTATTTTCCCTTATTGGGCTTAAGAGAACCTTATTTACTAATATTTTTCAAAGGCTTTCAAAAAGCCCCACCTAGCTATTATAAGGGATCTAGAAGGGCACTATAATATAGGGAGAGCACAAGATCCCTCAATTAAGGAATATACCTTAACTAGTATTAGGGATCCTATTATAATTTAAGGTATATTCCTTAGTCAAGTGATATTGGGATTTTTGGGAAATTTGTTCATTTCCCTGCATGGCTTCTGTAGAGGTACCTATTCACCCTAAACTCGAAGTCCTAAACCCTAAACCCGCGATCCGAAATCCTAAGCCCCAAAGCCTAAACCATAAACCCTCGATTCTAGACCCTAAACCCTTGAACCCTAAACCCTAAACCCCAAACCTTATAAACCCCTAAACCCTAACCCCTTTCAACCCCAAACCTTATAAACCCTTAATCCTTAAACCCTAAACTACAACCCAGGAGATGAAACCACCCCGGCCGGGTCTCGTGGATGCTGCGGACGGGGTGCGAAGCTCGGTTTCTGCTTCAGCTTCCTGAAGTTACTCTATAGTACTCTTTGGAATTGTTATACGTTTTTGTGTGCACCAAATACCAAACATAATATTAAGAATTCAATCTTTATTATGGTTTTAAGGGGTGTTATAGTACTGTCGGCCTGAATAATTACCAATATTAGTCTTTAGGGCTCTTCGTGATAATTTATGATCCTTTCACTACAGTATACACCAGAACCCTATTCTTGTTGTTTCGATTATTAACGCCCCTCTCTGTTCTTGGAAACATTTTGAGGGATCCCGGAAGGGGGGGGGGGGTTCTAGCAGGGTATTTAGTTTCAAAAGGAGAAGAGCTCAGTTAGGCTTTTCAAACAATTTGGGAGGGAGACTATAGGTAGGGCTTGGGCGTTCAACCCAACTCCGAATCCCTATGATGCAACGCTAAGCCTCATGCAGTGCTGCGAGCTCTGGCGCAATTGGATTCATTCCTGGTCACTTCTGCCCTTGTAGGGTTGAGGCTAAGTTCAGGGTTGAGAGCCTGGTTCCCAGGGATTGCTTTAGCGTGCGTGCGCGTGTCTGTCTGTTGTGTCTCGCTGCGCCTTCGGCCGTAGAATGCTGTGATCTGGTCGGATCTTGTGTCACGTCCCATCGCATCTCAAGGGGACTGTTCATGTACCCAAATAGGACATACTTTTCCCCCGAAGTACCTATATAGGGACTACTTCAAGGCCGAAGTATACAGTATATAAGTACATGGACCCTTAACTTAGGGCTTTACGGCTGAGGGCACGGGCTTTAGGTTGGAGTGACCCAAGGTACACTGACAGGACCCCTTCGTACAGTGGATGCCCCAACACCCTACACTAAGCACTCACGCAACCCCGAATATGGGGGCCTGAATTCTTATCCAGCCAATTATTCCTTCAAAGTTCATGATTCTCTGTGTGCCATCTACTTCAACCCTATTCGTAGTATGATTGAGAACGGCACCCATATTTGGACCCAACCCCTAGAGTGAATCCTAGAAAGTTGGAACATGGATTAAACATGATTAGTGCTGGGACTCCCTAAACTTTGCATTAAGGGCATGAGGATAATGATGTTCCAACTTTCTGCCTTTATTCGTTTTCGCTGCCAGGCCAGCATCGACCTAGAGATTTGGGACTGCCGCACTGCCTTGGGTGTAGGCTGTAGGTATACTGGTTTAGAGTTTAGGGTGTGGGGTTTAGGGTTCCTTGTTTAAGGTTGCTTTAAGTTGAGGGTTTAGGTTTGGGGATGTTGTGGTTCAGGGGTTCACCCGTCGGGAAAAACCCCTAAACCCTAATCCCTAAACCATACGTCGTCCTTCGGAAAAGAACCCTAAACTCTAGTCCCCAGACCATATTATGGTTTGGGGTTTGGGTTCTTAGATCCGAGCGTATGGGTCTGGACACCTACGGGCCTTTTGCGCTTATGTTTGTTTGCCTTTGTCCCCCAAGGCCCTCTGTTCCCAGACCTTCCAAAATCCCTTAATTAAGGAATATGCCTTGAATCATATTGGGGATCTTACTATAAAACTCAAGGTATATTCCTTAGTTAAGGGATTTTGAAAGGTCTGGGTTGTTGCGAGTAGGGTTTGTAGGACATAGGGCCCCTGAGTGCTCGAAGGATCTATCATGAACTAGTATGACCCTTTCGCTGATACCCTAATGCACGCTCTACAGAAGTAGGTTCTAGTAGTTGAAGGTAGGCACCTACTACCTACCCAGACCCTTTAGTAGTATACCCTGAACCCTTAAAGCCCCAAAACCCCTAAACACTAAACCCCCAAACCCTAAACCGGTACAGGGTCCCCAATTAGGAGATCGATTTTTTGCATCCTCCTTTTAGAAATCTTGGGAACTCGACACGCCTTTGCCAAAGGAGCTGCCGGCCTCATCTTTTGGCAGCTTTATGAAGCGACGTGCTCAGGTTTCTCATAGGGTTTTAGGGTTTAGGGTTCAGGGCTAGGTTTCTGAGTAGTACCCTTTCTAAAGGGTTCGCCGCTCTGCTCAGCAATGGCGCAACCAGCTCTGAGATGCAACCTAGGACTAGTCACACCCGCCTTGGAGACGCGGTTGAAAGAACCCCTGGTGGCCCTTCATGCAGGAGAGGCACTCAGACACGGTGATCCAACTCATGGCATCTGCTGCTGGAATTCTGGCTGCTCTGGTTCAGGGCATCCCGACCACACTTTACTACGCGCTTAACTGGAAGCAATCATGGACATCCCTGCAGGCTCTACTACAACCAAGGCTTCGACAAGGAGTTTAGGGTTTAAGGGTTTAGGGTTTGGGGTTTAAGGGTTTGGGGTTTAGGGTTTAAGGTAGGGTTAAGGCTTTAAGGATTGGGGCCGTAGAGTCCAGGGGCTTCGGGTTTGGGATTCAGGGTTTACGGTTTTGAGTTATTAGGGTTTTAGTGTTTTGGGTGTTAGAACGTCCCTAAACCCTAAACCTGGGGTGTTAGGTGTTAGGTTGCTAGCTTTTAGGCTGAACTGAGGGGCTCTGTTTTGGGGCTTCCTGAACTGGGGTGTCAGGTTTTGGGGACCCCGAACCCTGAACCCGAAACCCTGAGCCCTGAACCCGACACCCTAAGCCCTGAACATCCGAAACCCGAAGCCCTAAACCGTATAGGGTTTAGGGTTTAGGGGTTCAGGGTTTAGGGTTGTAGGGTTTAGGGTTTAGGGTTTAGGGTTTTAGGGTTCAGGGTTGAGGGGTAAACTCAATGCCCTGAGCTCTAAGCTCCGACCCGGTTCCTCGAACTCTGGAGTTTCTCGTGAGGGCTCTTCATTTTCTGGGAGTTTCCGAAAGTTAGGGGTACCTTATTCTGGGGTCCGTATAATAAGGATCCTACTATTTTAGGGTACTGTATAAGGGTCCCCTATTTTCGGAAACCCCCATATGGATCTCATTTTTCAGGCTTCGTCACCGTACTCAAGGAAGTTCCTATATGACAATCAATATACCCCGGCCCCCTCTTCGATTTTTTGGCCCCTAAACTAAAGCTGCAGTGAAAATCATAACAACCTTACAAAAAACCTCCACTTCTTCTGGTCGCGCGCCCTCTGAAAACCCGCCGTTTAATCGTAATCGTCTGGTATTCAGAGTTTCAGGGCTTGGTGCTTTAGGGTTTGGGGTGTTTTTGGGTTTGGGGGGGCTTGCGTTCTCACTTTTGAAGATGAAAAGAAAACAAAGAGCAACCAAATGCTCCAACTACTCTGAGTTGGCTGCGTGTAAGTTGATAAATGCCCCCCAGCCAGGAAGTAACCCTGAAAGGCAGCCTTATAGAGATCTCTAATGTAGGAACCTGATTAAGAAACCTTGGGCCTTTATTAGGTTCCTTATATGTAGCCTACTATTTTGGGGTTATAGGCCCAGGGATTCTTAATCAGGTTCGAAGGAGCCGGTCCTCAGACGAACCTTTATGAAAGGGACTTGCTTGCCGAGGTTGGTCGCCTCTCCCCTGGGCATCGGCTGGATTGAGCTCGAGGATTTGGGGCTTCGGTTTTGCTCCTCATGTGGGACCCCTAAACCCTAAACCCTCTCCTGCAAGGTGTTCCCATCCCTCAACCGTTACGGTCGTCTGGATGCCTTTTGGTGAAAAGACACGAGGGTTCAAAAAAAAAGCAAACCTAAACCCTAAACCCGAACCTCAAACCCTAAACCCTAAACCCAAGACCCAACATCCTAAAGCCTAAGCCCAAATCCTGGCAGGGAGGGTCCGGGTCAAAGCAAGAAGCTGGAGAACCACTTTACTTAGAGGATCATGGGACTTATATAGTAACTTGTGTTATAAATAGAGTACAAAGAAGGCAATCAACGATAACTCCAATTAAGGAACTTAAAATCTTACTTACTAAGTCCCATGATCCTCCAAGTAGGGTTTATTGATGGTTTGCTTTTACAGGGTGAGGGTTTTAGGGCTTCGGGTTTAATGTAGGAACCTGATTAAGAAACCCTGGCCCTATAACCCCAAATATATTAGGATTCATATAAAGAACCCTAATAAAGGCCCAAGGTTTCAGAATCAGGTTCCTACATTATTATCGTGAGTATTAAATATCAACCCCTAGCTCCTAAACACTAATTGTAACAATTATTAGCATAGCAACCCCTAAATCCTAAATTCTTTAGGGCTTCGGGTTTAGGGTTCAGGGGTTGTTGTAGGTGTTTAGGGCTCAGGGTTTAGGGTTTACGGATGTTTAGGGTTTAGAGGTTATATAGGGGTTTTTGTCGGTATTGAGGGTTTAGGGTTTTGAGTGCAGGAGGGCTTGGTTTCGGCTCTGAAGCAAGCTCGACTTGGCATATTTCTTTGGGAAAGTAGGCGGTTTAGGGTTTAGGGTTTAGGGCACTTCGTGGGGCCTGTTTCTTTGATTCAATGGGTACGAGATACTACAGTAGAAATGGAACCCTATGTACTCGGGGACCAATGCAGATGTCACGCCCAAAGCATCATCACCATTGTTGCGAAGACAAAACTTGGCTGAAAGTTTCAACCCCAAAGCCCTATGCCAAACTAAACCGTACCTGACCCTAAGCTGCGAATCTGTCTGAACCTGAACTGGGGGCGCTCCGGCCCCGAGCCAAGAAAACTATAAAACCCTTAACAAAAACATTGTAGAGTCCCTGAAAAAGCAGGGGTTGGGTCCTGTAGACAAGGACCCGTAGTGGCTAAACCCTAAACGCTAAACGCAGGATGGTAGCCGAGTACAAGGTTTCCGTCAGGCCATCTCGGGATGCCCTAAGTATGCCCCTAAGGGTCCATGTGCCCAAATAGTATATACTTTGGCCCCAAGTACCTATATAGGGACTACTTTAAGGCCAATGTATATACTGTATGAGCACATGGACCCTTAGGGTGGGGACCTTTTTACTCAGAACAGCCTGAAGGAAGGGAGGCGCTGTTCCAGGGTTCTTCAGTAGGTCTGTGTAAGGGTTTTATCAGGTTCAATATTATGGGGCCTGTTTTAATTTGAAAAGGGTTCTGAGTGTACCTTACAAAATATTTGCAGATACAGTAGTTGAGAGCTGAGAGGGGTTATGAAGGGACATTGATCATTTTCGCTATTGTTGTGATGATTGGCGACTTCCCGTTATTCATTGTTCAGACTTTGACTTAGATAGTGAACGGGTGGAGCTTTAAACTTTTTGGCCTTATATTTTAGCTCTATCTTAGAAAGTTTGAACTTTTTGGGGCCCGGTTGTTGAAGAAGAGAGTTGACATGATAATCCTGGATCTGGGGGCTTTTGGGGTGAGGTATTGGTGGGCCTTACGGGTGTTGGCCGTGAGGATGGGTGTTGGGGTTTAGGTGGAATATCCGATTTGTCGTTGGGGCTGGGTTTAGGGACCCTAAAACCCTGACCCCAAGACCCTGAAACCTACATGTACCTTGAAATCCTATAAAACGCTATGTCAAAACCCTGCGCTTTCACTGATTTTTTTGTCGATGGGAATGCCAAAGTGCAGCGGTCCTCGCTCGGGCTCCTGCTGAAGAACCTCAGAGTTTGGGTCTAGGGCTTCACTGCTCTAAGGGTTTAGGGGCTTAGCGGTTTGGATTTTGATTTATGGTCTTTTAGAAGTTCAGAAGTAGGCCACACCCCGCAACACCTATCAGAAGCCCGAAGGCAGGGTAGCCCAATTTTTCCGTGCTTTGGAAAGCATATTGGTTTGGGTAGTTTGCTGGCTTCAGTTCGGCTCGCGAAGAAGGGCCGATTGACGACCGCATCCGCCGCCCAAACTCACCAACAAACAGACTGTAAGTGTAGGTGCTGTGTTTGGGCGCAGAAGTGTTTTCTTAGGTGTTTTGTCCGCATGTGGAGTATGAGATATTATTCTGTTTCTTATTATCACCATTATACTTATTATTGTTTGTCGCTCTTATTGTTACTATTATTCCTCATTCTTATTCTGATCCCGATTATCTAACCAGACGCCTGGTTCCAAACTCGTCAAGCACACCCTCGACGCACCCTTGTTTGCCTACTTTCAGTTGTATCGCGGTTTCAGCTGCAGGGCGTCTGTCTGGAGGTGAATGACCAGATCTATTGTCCCAAAGGCTCCATGTACCCATATAGTAGATACTTAGGCCTTAAAGTACCTACCTAGGGACCCCTTTAAGGCTTAAGTATCTACTACAAAGGTACATGGAGCCTTTGGGTGTAATACACCAAGCCCTTTTTCTGACTATCGAAGCGCCATTACATTATACCTCGTAAACGGTTCCTGATCCAAGCTTCCTGCGGATTCAATCTGGCAAAAAGCGAGAGGCGTGAAGACCTCACAAAACAGACGTCAAGCACCCCGAATGTATGGATGTGGATTTAAATATACGTGTAAATAAGTACATACATATGTACATATGTATGTAAGTATGTAAGTACGAATGAACTTATGCACGTATGCATGCATGCATGCATGCATGCATGCATGCATGCATGCATGCATGCATGCATGTGTATATGTATATGTATATATGTATATGTATATATGTATATATGTATATATGTATATGTATATGTATATGTATATATGTGTATGTGTATGTATATGTATATGTATATGTATATGTATATGTACATGCGTATGTATCTGTATGTGTACATGTACACGTAAATGTAGATGTTTATACATATGCATATGCATATGTATATGTATATGTATACGTATATATATATATATATATGAGAACCATTTCGAGGCCTCACCCAAAACTCGCAGTTTCTGAATTCACAACACGCCAGGGTTCGAAACTTACAAACACAAGACAGCCCTAAACTCTAAATATTCAACCAGCCGAAAGCCCTCCCTAATCCTAGACCTACCTAGAGTCTCCATTGTAGTTCCGTTTTTTGGTTAACCCGTTTTATGGTTAGGATCCTATAATATCGATTTTGATTAACCAAAAAAAGGAACTACAATGGAGACTATAGGTAGGTTTCTGGATCATCAGCATTGCAGGTGGATGCGAGCGTCAACCGCGGAGGGCAGGTGGGCGTGGCAAGTGGCCCCAGCAACAGGGTGATGGTATTCATTGTTCAGTGCGGCGGTTGTGTGTGCTGGTCGTTTTCCTGGTGTTGGGTTTATAGGGAGTTGGGGTTAGGGGTTCGGGTTCTTGAAAGAGTTTCAGATTCAGGAGTTTTGCCAAGTGGTATCCATCGTTCAGGTGTGCGGGCCAGGTTTAGGGTTTAGGGTTGAGTTTAGGCTTTAAGGATTTGGTGTGGGGCTTAGGGTTGAGGGTGTGGGGTCTCCGGGTTCTGGTTTTGCAATCGCTAGATCATGGAACGCCAGCCCATAATGCCTTAGCGATTGCTCATGAACACGACGCGCGTCGAGGGTTTACCCCTTATAGACTATCTCCTTAAGGACGTACACTACAAATCAGAACAAGGAGCTCCAAAAAGTTAGGTATTCAGATGTTCTGGTATGCCCGAATTGGTCGCTTCGGAAATTAGGGCTTAGGCGACTCACACATACACCCTATGCAGATGCAGGGCTCATAATGCACAGCCTTTCGGGCCATGATCGCGCAACAGACATACGAGCCTGATTTCATGATCCCCTGAAAAGTACTTGAAGGGGCAAGGGACTTAGTACGTAGGTTATAAGTAGAGTTATAAGTGCCCTAAATGGAGTTACCCTCTTTATAACCCTACTTACAACCAACTTACCAAGTCCCCTGCCCCTTCAAGTACAATTGAAGGGCCGCGCATCTAAACGCAGAACCCTCGAAACCCCTGTCACCCGGAGGCCTCCACACCACACACCTAGTAATGTAGGAACCTGATTAAGAAACTCGGGGCCTATAACCCCAAAATAGTAGGATTCAGATAAAGAACCTTAATAAAGCCCAAGGTTGCTTAATCAGGTTCCTAAATTAGGCCTATTACCCCTGAACCCCGGAACCCCTAAATCCCTGCACCCCAAAATCCTGAACTCCAAACTCCTAACAAGCGAGTCTGCGGAGGGTTGTGAACCGTAGCCTGCCCGATTAGGGCTTTGGAGCTTCGTGCGACAGAAAAGGCCCTCAAAACAAAAACAAATCCAACAAGCCCCTCAACCCCCCGACCCCAAACCCCCAAGTGACCTTAGGGTGGTGAGCCCCCCGCTGACATCACCAGCTATGGCTCCTGGAGGAGCCCACCAGGTTTGGGGTTCAGGGTTTAGGGTTCAGGGTTTAGGGTTTGGTTTGCTTAGTTAGCACCTACCATTTCCATTTTCTAACCATGCCCACCCCCCTATGACCCCCGAAGACCCAAAACCAGAACAGCCTATACCTCAATCCCCAACCCACCAAAATACCCATAGGAAAGACCCACCTGAAGAACCCATACTATGGAACTGCCCATAACCCCATAGAAAACCCCCAACCTTAACCCCATAGACCGATACCCCCATAGAAAAACCCATATTCCCCACCCTGAAATCCCTAACCCTAGAAAATGGAAATTGTCTTCTTAAATAATTTTACAATAATAGGAATAAGGTTTCGGTATAAGCTAGGAAATAAGAAACAAAAATAGTATTATTTCAACAACAAATATTATTATTGGTTTATTATTTAGGCTTGACTAGTTCGCTGTATTCTTCTTCAATGTCCTTAATACTTTTATTCAACCACTTAACTCCATTCTTTGGTTTCACATCTAAATATTTAGTGTCTCCGCTTCCCCCATTCTGACAAAGNATTCTTCTTCAATGTCCTTAATACTTTTATTCAACCACTTAACTCCATTCTTTGGTTTCACATCTAAATATTTAGTGTCTCCGCTTCCCCCATTCTGACAAAGTATTTCAATATGTTCAGTTAGATCCGAGTATTGTTTTATTAACTGTTTATCTTCTGAAATTGTACCTTCTAAAAGAGATGTATCGCACCTAACATTCAAGACATCTTCTTGATCAAAAACACTTTCATAAACTGTAGCCAACTTACATAACTCCTTAATTTTGTTTGAGAAATCTATTTCATTTATTTTCATTTCATAAATCTTCTTGATATGCAGCGCTTGTATTTTATATTGTATGTAAATTTGTATAATCCTTAATACATATATATATAGGCGTTATTTCTTTAAGTGTTTTTTTGGTCAGAAATTCTTTTTCTTGTGATTTATCAACTGGAATTTCAATAATTATCCTAGCCTTATGTTTGCCGAATAGCATATATTATTAACCTATAATAATCAAATGAAGCACTCGGCCACGGGATTTACGCCGAAAGAAGCCCGAAAACCCAGTAATCAATTCAAAGTGAAATTAAACTTAACGATGAAGGGAAAGAAGAACCGCGCATATCCCGCTTTAGATGTAGGGGATGAGGTTAAGATATTTAGGAAGCGAAAACCAAATGAAAAAGAAAGAGTGAGCAACTGGTCACAGAATATTTATACCATAGAAAGTATTGAAAACAAGTTAGGTCAAAATGATTACAGAGCTGAAGGTAATAGTAGGCAGTATTTGCGGTTTGAGTTGTTAAAGGTGTAGTAATAAACAAGTTGCTTGAAGTTGTGGGCAGTTATAGCACGGCTTATGTGTGAAATAGTGAGCGTCTCCGCAACTTAAGTTGGGAGTTGTCCTGCAACTTAGTCCAGCATTCAGACTCTTACAGTTCCGGCTATAATGTTGTTGTTCGTTCCCTACAGATTTAAGTTTGTGCTGCATGCAGAATTAATTCTGCGCAGAATATTTAAATATTCTTCTGAGAATACCACAAAACTCCGCATGGAATTTCTTAACATTCTTCGGCAGGCGGATAAGAAGAGTGAGTGGGCTTGGTTGGGGATCGGTCGTTAATCACACTTTTGTCTGCATGGTTGTTTTTGTTGCAGCTCTTTTGTCAAGACTTGCTGAAGGGATGTTCGTAGCATGTTCCCTGGGTAGTAGCAGATGTCCTTTGCCGCAATACCATAAGCGTTTGCCGCCGATTGGACATGCAGCCCCAAGAGCGCACGTGAAAGCAGAGGCGCTGCCAGGGTGGAAGTGGATTGGGACGAAATTTGTGGTGAAGAAGCAACNCATAAGCGTTTGCCGCCGATTGGACATGCAGCCCCAAGAGCGCACGTGAAAGCAGAGGCGCTGCCAGGGTGGAAGTGGATTGGGACGAAATTTGTGGTGAAGAAGCAACCGCTGTGGAACAAGGCCGTGCAGTTTGCCTCAACCCATGCATCGGGACTTCTGCAAACTGAAGGTTGGTTCTTGGGTCCTTGCTGACTGTGTGGTTTGCATCTTGGCTTCGACCCCGAATGATCATGACTGCAACTGCAAGTGCGGCTGGAGGTGGCCTTCGGCAGGGAAGCACGTTCGTTCCCCAGCGCCCACGTGAGGAAGCTGCCATTGAGGATTACATCAACACAAAGATGTCCGGACCCCTGCCGATCGGAACTGCTTTTTTGGTGGTCACTGGGTCTCAAGGAATAGGCAAGTCAACCATGCTGAGAAGAGCATTCTCCAAACTCTGGAAGAGAGGCTGGTGGAGAGGTAGATGGCCTATGGAAGCCAATCTGGAACTAAACCAGTCTCTGCAGCTTTCAACGGTTCTCGCCGCCGTGCTGCGGCAACCTGACAAGGATATGCCCTCACAGGAGATTTGGCTGTTGACAACACTCAATGAGCTGGGCAAGGCTTGCACAAGTGTGCCGTGGTCATTTACCTGCAACTTACCACAAAAGAACGCGCGGATGAGTTCAGCTACAACGAGTGTGACACCATCGCTTCCACACTGGGTGCATTCGCGCGGCGTCTCACCTACGACAATGCCCTTTGCAAGTTCATCGTTAAGGTCAGCGTGTCCCTCATAGCAGACAAAATCCAGGACAAGTTCAACATGTCCCGGTTGCTAGTCGTTCGGCCACTGCCCTTCGCTGAGTTCGTGAAGGTGATGAAGACTGACAAGCTGCTGTCAGAGCTCTTCCGCGACCTCGCCTTGCTGCTGGAGAATGTGGCGGTGGCTGGCTTGAAGGGCTTGAAGGGTGCGGCGGCAGTGAGTGACGAGATTGAGCCGTGGCAAAATACAGCCCCTCCTCGACTGTCTTGCTATTCCAAGCGGCAGCAATCAGCAATCCAAGTTCCAAGGATTTTTGGAAAGTGTAGCAAAAGCTGGTCCCACTGGCTAACTGTGCAAGAATGCGTCCGACAGGAGCTTGCAGCGTGAACTTCGTTGCGACAAGCCAGTGGCAGGCATTCTCCGAAGCACAACCAGCACCCGCATCACCCTGAAGCATTGGCATTTTGCCTTTAAGATTCTGGGTGAGAGCGAACAGAAGATGAAAGACTAGGGATACATGTAAAAAAGTCTCACAGTCTTGGCACCGTTGCTTGGACGGTTGCAGCGGCATGTTCTTGCAAACAAGCAGTCACCGCATCCAGTAGCCAGAAAAAGACACGCCCCTGCCGTGAGCTGCTGCGCCTGTTCCATCTTCAAGCCCAACCTCCTTACCCCAAACCCTAAAATTCTAGGGGAAGTCCATTTCCATTTTCAAGGTTTGGGGGTTTGGGTTTGAAGGGCTGGGAGATTTCTATAGGGGTGCGAGCGGTAGGGCTTGGGTTGGATTAGGGTGGTGTTCCAGCGGAGTTTGCAGTGGTTCTAGTAAATAGGAGTTTTCTAAGTTGGGGTCTTCCAGTGGAGTTGTTGTGGGTCTGATTCGAAATGGTAATTGTATTGAGAAGTCATAGGAATAATGTAGTTCTAATCCTTAAGATGCTACAGATTATAACTTCTTTGTTATTACTACCTTATTCCTAAACCTTATTCCTATTATAGATATTTTATTTAAGAAGACCATGTCCATTTGTCAAGGGTTAGGGATTTCGGGTTGGGGAATATGGGTTTTTCTATGGGGGTATCGGTCTATGGGGTTGAGGTTAGGGTTTTCTATGGGGTTATGGGCAGTTCCATAGTATGGGTTCTTCAGGTGAGTCTTTCCTATGGGTATTTTGGTGGGTTGGGGATTGAGGTATAGGTTGTTATGGTTTTGGGTCTTCGGGGGGCACAGGGGGGTGGGCATGGTTAGAAAATGGAAATGGTATGGTAGTTGCTAACTTGCTTTGGGGTTCAGGAGAAAGCTATTCCACCGCGACCCACTCTACGGTTCTGCGAAAGTAGTATGACGATTCCCTGTTGTACCATAAGCTGCCGCGAACGATGTTCATTTAACACACTCAAAAGGGTTCATGTACTCATCTAGCAGCTAGCATTTGTCCTTGACCCTAGAGTACCTCCTTGCGGGCCTCGGTAGCTGCTTTCTAGTACATTCCCTACGGGTCCATGTACCCAAATAGTACTTCTTGTACGGCAAAGGCGGCAAAGAACCTATAGAAGGACTATTTTAAGGCCAGAGTATTTTGATGAGTACACGGACTCTTGCTAGGGTTATAAAAAAAGATGGTTACTATGGTTATACGTACATACAACTCCTTAAGGTACTTTTAGCCTCACTTACTATGTCCCACGATCCTCCAAGTAACCTTCAGCCTGAGCCTTGGGTCCCAGGACTACTCAGCTGATTAAGAAAGCCTGGGCCTATAACCCCCAAAATAGTAGGAGCCATATAGGGAACCCTAATGAAGGTCTCTTAATCAGGTTCCTACATTAAACCCTAAACTTGCTAAGCCCTCAAGTAGCCTTGGACCGTCTGGTTCTTAGTAGGGAATGGGGGAATGGATTATGGAGACTACTATTGGGGATTCTACAGGGACTACTATAGGGATCCATTCTCCCATTCCCTACTAAGCACCAGACAGGCTATAGTTGCTTTTGGCAGGAATTACCTTAAGTCTCGCTGAGCTCCTTCCTGTATTGCTGCCGGCGGTTTCTTGCTCGAGGTGGAGACCCGGGGCTTGTCTGACTTAACATAGGGGCCTTAATAACTGAGCTTTGGAGTACCATACTTTACTATTTTTCTTAAAGGAACCATTATGAAATACAGCAAGGATACTTAAAATCTCAGATAATTACGTAAACTATTTGGCGGGGTTCCTTGTTTAAGAATAACCGTATTAATATATCCCAAAACCCTATTCTCAATCATTAAGGCACTTATATTATGTCAGTGTTTTGGTGGCTGGTATCGTTTGTTGTTCGAGTTTTGTGTGCCATTATGGAGATGCCGGTCATGAAAACCCTACAGAGTTTGCTGTCAGCTGGAGTAGGTCGAGAAGTCTCCACAGAGAACGGCAGTTTAGGTCATGTCTCGTTGGGCTTTGGGCTTAGGCTAGGGGTTTACTTGTATATAACATTCAGGTAGCTGATGAATGGTCAACCACTGTCATGTGTACAAGCCTCACATTTTCCTCGGAGGATTTTCAATTTTCCAGAATTAGATGATGACATGTGTTATATACCCTATAAGTACTACAACCTCAATTGACGTTAACCTTATTACATATAAACTTTACATGCTTGTTGTTTCCCGTTCCAGCCTCTGCGACCTCTCGTTGAAGCCCAACATCGTGAAATAAGCATCCCGAGGTGATTCCCCGATCCGTTTAGGGTTTTCGGGTTTGGGGCTTCGACTCGGGTTTAGGGCCAGGCGTTTAGGGCCTTAGAGTTTGACCTTGAAACCGATGGAAAACTGCCAAAAAACACGCACTGCTCTGGATGCATGTTGTCCGACTCTGTGTCTTTTGGCGCCACAATGCATAGCCAATGTCATGTAGACAGCTATGCGCACGCCCACATAATCGTCACTCGACAGTGCCGAACCCTAAACCCAAACCCCAAAACCCGAAACTCTTAGCCCTAACAAAGAACTCTAGAGTTGAACTTCACTCCTATGAAGGCCCTGTGATCCTGGCAACTTCCAGACCTTTCTGGGAGTGGCCAAGATTGGGTTCAGGTGTTTAGGGGTTGAGGGGTTTAGGGTCCAGGGGTTTCGGCTCTTCTTGTTGCGGTTTATGATGACTCAGGATCTAGGCCTTGACTAAACTGCGCGTCTAAAGGTTCCCTTGGGCCTAAACCCTAGAAGTAGAGTAGGTAACCTTTAACCTTTTTGGGGTAGTATATATAATGCTTTTTTTGAAAAAGGTTAACCTTTAGTTCTCCATGATACCCGACAAGTAGGAAACCCGAAGCCCCAAACCGAGAATCTTGTCAGGCTCACCTGGCGCGCAGCTGTCGCTCCTTGGTTTATGAGCGCCGGAGCTCTGCCGTTCTTAAGGGAGGGTGGTTCTAGGGAATTATCGATCTGTCGACGTGTCCATATCTCTACCTTGCTTT
The DNA here is from genome assembly GCA_003297005.1 of Symbiodinium sp. clade A Y106. Lineage (NCBI taxonomy): Eukaryota > Dinophyceae > Suessiales > Symbiodiniaceae > Symbiodinium > Symbiodinium sp. clade A. Next base: position 22,595 of record BGNK01001690.1, on the reverse strand, counting down.
TGTGGCTTATGTGGGTTACAGCTGGTGCCCTAAACCCCAAGCCCTAAACCCTAAACGCCCTACCCAAAAAACCCTAAACCCTAAACCCCAAGCCCTACAATCTAAACGCCCTACGTACCCAAAACCCTGCCCAATCGTTGGTGGAACCCAGACCTGGAGAAGTTGACTCATCGGTGCTGGCTAGTGTAATAGACGAAGAAGTACTGACTAAGACGTAACATTTTGCCTCAGGGTACCTTCTGTAAGCATATTATGATAGTATGACATGCCCCAAATCCCGTAGTTGAAGTGTTACACACTCTCCTAGATTGAGGGTTTAGTGGGTTCGGAGTGTGGTTAGATTCCTTGGATTGTCTAGGGTGTAGGGGTTTAGGGGATTGTGTAGGGGGCCTTTGAAACCCCCTCCTTTGCAAGATTTTCATCGCTTTCGGAGGCCATTTCGATAGAGGGTTGTCCTGTTGCCAGGAATCAAATGATGGCTGGACTGCAAGCTCTACGCCCTTTATCCTCAACTGCGTAGCATCGATCAAGACATGGAGACCCTCACACCCCAGGCTCAATGAGGTAGGTTATGTAGGGTTAGACAACGGTATAACTGCATAACGCATAACCTTTTGCGATGACAACCCTTTTCCGGTAGATGATTCTTTCGTGCTGAAGGAGCGAGGGGCCATGTGACGCAGAGGCTATACATGCTGTGAAGCAACAAATCCGTTGTTGATCATTTGGGTACTTGGAGGATCATGGGACTTAGAAAAAAGGTTATAGGTACCTTAACTGCAGTAATTATAACTGTCTATAGTTCTCTGATTCATGACCCTACTTTTGCTAAGTCCCATGATCCTCAAAGCAATACATGTGAAAACGACCGGACAGAGTTCGGGTCCCCAAACCCTACAGCCGCAAAGGACGAGTATTGGAGAAGCACACACCTACTATCGGTGCTGTACTTCTATGCCGCAATCTACATGCTTTATTCCCTGATGTTCTCCTAAAACCTAGACCCCTAAACCCTAAACCCCTAAACTCTATTCTGCCTAGTAATTAGTACTCAAGGTATTGGGTATGAAACAGGAGCTTCCCGAATACTGTAAATGTCTGAATATCTGTCTTTAAATAGTGTCCCTTGTTTTCCCGTTATTGTCTATACTAGAGTAGAATATGAAGCTACCCCAAAGCATTGTTCTATGTGTTAAGGCTCCGATGGTAGGTGCAGTTACGAGTAGGACTTCGCCTCTGCTTCGATGGACCCCTATGCAAACGCCAGCAGGAAATCTCACCGTTCGGGCTTTCCGAACGCTCAGACAACCACAAAACATCAGCGCTGATCTAAATCACAGCTCTCTGGGTATACCTTCAAAAGTATCTTACTACAAGAAGGAATGTACATAACCACGGATGAAGTCTCTGCGGTGAGCGGGATAAATCGTCAATAAGACTCAGCGTGAAGGTTTCATCATGTCGTAGGATCTCAGCTTAAAGGTGTAGTGTAGGCGTTTGTTGCGAATGCAGACCTCGCGGGCTTTTTCACCGAGCCCTAAGTCCTAAACCCTACACCCTTCTTTATGGCCAAGCCAGATCTAGAGAAGCTGCTATGCACCAGTTTGGACATGTCTCCTTCCCATGATGCTGTGCCAATCAAACTAGCCAGCATTTCTGCCCCAGAGCCTGGACCGCATACGCTATACCTTAAAGCCCCTAGCCCTGAAACCCGAAACCCTAAAGCCCCCAAAAATGCTAAGGCCCCTCAGTGTTCGGCCACCGGATATTTCCTTCTTTCAAAAAGGTTTTGCTTTCATTATCAGGGTCAGGGGTAGGGCTTGCAGTAGAAGCCAAAAAGTTGGAAACCCCATAGCCTCAATCCCCAAGAGCAATGTATAGGGAATCCCAGCACTATTTGGCCTTAATCCGGTTTCCAACTTTATGGGGTTTACTGTAGAGTTTAGGGTTTAGGGTAATCCGACATCCCTATACGAAACCCCGGCCCTGGCAGAAGCCCTGCTCTTTGAAGTTCGCGAGCTTCAGGTTCGCCTCAATGGCCTGACGGGCTTTGCCGGTTTAGCGGTTTAGGGTTTAGGGTTTAGGGTCGTAGACTATAATTATAGTCTCTTCAGGAATTGTGTTTCTATTTTTGTACATATAAAACCCAAGAGAATGAGAAACATACTATTATAACTATGGTTCTAAGGGGTGTATAGTACAGTCCTGAAGTGTGGAGACTTAAGTTCGAATAAAAGGTGTATAGTTTGGGGGTGGTGGCAAGGTTTAGGGTTTAGGGTGGTCTCGAGGCCTTTCAGCGCCCCACGCAGGTTTAGGGTTGTATAGCTTATTTCAAAAGAGGGCTTATATAGTATAGATAGGGGCCGTTGCAATTAGGATAGGGCTTTGTGGTACATAATGCTTAAGACTATGATTATATAAGGGCTATATGGGGACAGTATTCATACCTACTCCGACCTCGAAATTGTTTTTCCTGGAATCATTTGGGGTTTGGGGCCTGGGAAAACCTGTGTCGGACTAAGAAACAGTCGGGTCCTTATCTTAGTAGCTGAGTGGGATAATATGACCCACTATAAAACTAAAAGTGGGGCTTATGAACTCAGCAACTAAGTTATCATAAGGACTCAAACTTGGCAAAGGATCCTGTAGTTGCCCTGGTTTTTGTGTGAAGACCTCAGGTGGGGCTCAGACGATACACTGGAACTCAGGTCAGCTTAGCTTGGTGCTCCGAGCTTTGCTTCGGGAATTCCCAAATTCTAAACCCCAAAAACCCTCAAACCTATATGTTGTGATTTGCAGGTTTGGGACCCTAAAAACGTCAAACCTATATCTTGGGATTTGCAGGTTTTGGACCCTAAAAACCCTCAAACCTATATCTTGTGATTTGCAGGTTTTGGGGGTTGAGCTGGGCGGAGATTGTCTCTTGAAGGCCATGGCTGCGTGACGACGTAGCATTCGGCTGCACGAAGCACCCAGGTCAACCTGGGTCCCGAGCTCAGGGCATCGGTGTGCTGTAGGGGCCTAAATGGCTTCCTATACTATTTTGGGGGGGTTCCTGATTATAAGTGTAGTATAATGGGCCCCAACCCTATTCTAATTATCAAGGCCGCTATAGTAGGGTTTCGAGTTTACGAGTTAGGGTTTAGGATCTTTGTATCCTGCATTGCCATCCGCCGCCATCCCAACAAGCAGGATTAAGGCCACGTCGAGTACTGTGGTGCTCTTCCCTGGCTGTTCATGTAGTCGCGTTTTCCATCAAACAGTTTTCGTTTAGTGCTCGGTTTTCTCGAATGGTTTCTCGCATGTTGCTGCGGTTTTATCCCGTGACTTGGTGTAATAAAACGCTACAAACCCATCAGCCTCATTCCACAAAGCCGAATCTATCTGCACTGTGGGTTTTTGTCTATATCCAGAGGTGACTTTGGACTTCTTCTGTGTGTCGGAAATGGGCTTGCGTTCGCATGCAAAGAGTAAGACGAGTGGTAGAAATCGATGGCGATGGTCGGAGTCATGCTCATAGCAGAACCTCAGGGCCGAGCCAGCAGGCTTGTTTGTTTCGAGTATTCGCACTACTGGCGCCGTATTCTTGTATGCTATACCCATAGTCTCCATAGTAGTTCCTTTGTGGGATTGCCTTATAGGATATGAACTCAAAAAAGGAGCTACTATGGAGCCTCTAGGTAAGTGCGATTCTAGCAGTATGCATGTATGGAGTATTGAGCGCGACATGGGTCAGAAGTTGCGGCAAAAACTTAAAACTACCCATATTTGTTGGTATGTGTGGGTCTACAACACAATCTAGTGCCCATAGCACCGGATTCTTCCCGTCTCCGGGACATTCCGAGGACCAATGCAAACAACTGCCAGACAACGGGGTGCTGAGCCTCGACTCGGCATACCAAACTTAACTCAACCCGAAAACAAATACAGCCTAAATAATTGCCAATACTATTTTGGGTGTTCCTTATTATACTTATAGTATAATGGGCCCCGAAACCCTATTCTAATTATTAAGGCCCCTACATTATAGCACCCTATTACAGATCCCTTATCGAACCCTTTAAAGGAACCCTTTAAAAGGAACCCTAGTCTAATTACCTAGGCCTTACGGGCCATAAGGACTCTATTCAAGGTCCTTTGGGGCCTTCTGGTCGACCCCCGCCTTCACTGTAAACCCAGAGAGCCCAATACCCCTTAATTGAGCAATATAGCTTAAATCAGAATATGAACTCCCTTATAGTTTACGCTATATTCCTTAATTAAGGAATATAGTTTAAATCATATTATGAACTCCCTTATAGTTTACTTGAACCCTGAAGAACCTTCCCTTTTCAGGACTTATACAAGGAAATCATAATGAGGAACCCTAAAAGGTAGGTCCTTCAGGGTCCAGGTAAGGTATATTCCTTAATTAAGGGCATTGGGCTCTCTCGGAAGCTCGCTCTCTCGCTCTTCGGCGCCTTGTGCTGGAGATACGGACCATTTTCCCAAGGCAGCATCAGAAAAAGAATGAGAAGATTTCGGGTTTATGTTTTGAGGTTTGGAGTTTCTTTAGAATCAGAAAAACAAAGGACTTAGTAAGTAGGGTTCCCTTAGTGAGGGTTCCTTAAAGGGATCTATAGTGTTTAGGATTTAGGGTCTACTTGGACGGTCGGGGGACTTAATTTGACTTAATTAGTAAGTAGCTATTTTACAGGCTTATAAGTGTCATAACCCCAATTAGGATCGCTTTTTAGGGCACTTATAAGTCTACTTACTACCTATTTACAAAGTCCCCCGACCCCCTCAGTAGGGGTCCGGTGTGATAGACTTTATAGGGTTTGGGGTTTGTTTGGGGTCTAGGGTTCAGGGTGGGTTTAGGGTTTAAGGCTTTAGAGTTTAGGGTTTAGGGTTGGTTAGGGTTTATATAGGCTTTCGGGTTTAGGGAGGGGGGCGGGTCAAGTGTCAAGAGGCTCTAGGATTGAGGTGGTTTGTTGACCATCTTGCCGAGCAGGTATTGCACAAGCAGGTTCAGTTAGTCCTAAACACGATTATTGTTCAAGTCCTAAGCCAGAGAAAAGCCCAGAAGCTAGGTTAAGCCGAAGCCCTTAACCCTAAACCCTGAACGAAAAAAAGCTGCATCTGTGATCGGATCCAAGCAGAGCTGCGCGCCATGACCGAACGAAAACCGGACACTCGATAGTACTTAAGTGTCGGCAGCATGCACTTCTCACACTGTTGTCAGTGTTGACACCATGATGGGTCTTGTCATTGCTACTGAAAGCGCTACGGCGACTTGCTACAGAATTGTTGCAACCGGGTTTCCACCAAACGTAAAAATCTGAGCTGCCGTCACAGTCATATAACGTTGGTGGCACGTTCCATTGATCTTGGCGCCTCTGTTTGCAGAGACTCGCCTGCAAATACTGCGATGTCTGAGACTTGAGAATCGTTGCCATGCCCGATGCCTTGCCCAGCTGTATTGCGTATTTCGGGACTGTTGACATCTACAATCTACTGTTTGCTTGTCCATGATCCTATATAGTATATACTTAAGCCTTAAAGAGGTTCCTATATCGGTACTGCACAGCCACGCTCTAGGCACATGGAGCCGTAGGGTCAGCGACATCTTCCCTCTAATCGTAAGCTTCAGGCCATAGCAACCCTAAGCAGTACTAGCTCTCCACAGGCCCTAAATGGGAGTTTCCGAAAATTAAGGTTACCTTATCTTGGTGTCTTTATGATAGGGATCCTACGATTTAGGGTCCTATACTAGGGTCCCCTATTTTCGGAAACTCACAAATCCCCCATATCATCCTAGTTTATAGTACATTTATGAAGGTATCTTACAGTATCGGTTAGTATCTTGTAATCAAAGCAAGCATTGTCTCCCGTACCATCAAGCTTCAACAGCTTCCGCTGGCGAGCGACACAGAATTTCTTTGCTCAAAGCCGCTCAAACTCTGTACTGTACAACATAAACATACTTCATCCTTCGGGAACAAACCCTCAACCCTAAACCATACTTGATCCTTCGAGAACAAACCCTAGCTCCTAATCCCTAAACCATACTCATCCTTCGGGACAACCCTAAATCCTAAACCATACTTCATCCTTCGGGAACAAACCCTAAACACTAATCCCTAAAAAGTACCTCATCCTTCGGGAAAGAACCCTAAACTCTAACCCCCAAACGATATTTCATCCTTCAGGAAAAAGCCCTAAACTCTAATCCCTAAACCACACTTCATCCTTCAGTCAGAAACCCCCTAAACCCTGATTCATACTTCATCCTTCGGGATATCAGGGCCTTTTGAAGACGGCTTCCACAAAGCTTTCATGTTGAGGACAGCAGCACTCCCGAAGGCTCCATGTACCTATTATATATACAGATTTGTTTTTGCATATGTATATTATATTTGGCAGTAAAAAAAATAAATATGTAGGTACTTCAAGGCCGAAGTATATACGATATAGGTAATTACATGGAGCCTTAAAGGCACTCTTTGGCTTCGGGTCGCCGCTGGCAGTTCAGGTCATGCTCGTTTTGGCAGCCTTGTTGGCGCAGGCGAGGCATGGCCATGGTTCCTTCTCTTCCTTGACCCTCCATCGACCTAAATACCCATGATTTGCGACCATATAGCCCTATTTGAGGGTACAAGGAGGGTCCAGGTTATTGTATCTCTTCTCTCTCTCTCTCTCTTGTCTCTCTGTCGCTCTCTCTCGCTCTCTCCCTTTTTCCTCGTCGCATGCAGCGAGTGGAACCCTATGCACTATACAAACATGTGGAGGTCCTTACTAGGCCCCAATTAGGGCACCCGAAAAAACATAAGCAAAACATGGGCCCACATAAATCCCCTTGTAATGAACCCCAAAGGTTGGGATATCCTCGTAGAATGTTCATGCTTGAATCCTTTTCGGGGCCCGTACCAGTCCCCCCGAAATGAGGAGACTGAAAAAACCCTAAACCCTAAAACCCTCAAGCTCTAAACCCTATAAGCCCTAAGATCGAGAGGGATCCGGATGCAGATTCCTCGGACTTAGCCGAAGCTGAGGCGGAGGCGCCGCCAGCGCTGCCGGCGCGGGCGACAACAGTGGTACGCATCCTATCGCGGCCTTTGCTTACGGCGCACCAGCTCTGCCAGTCGGCCGACTTACCTGCTGCGCCGCCGCTCCACCAACTGCGGTGCGGGCTGCCCGCGGCCCCAGCCATTTCGAAACCGGCTGGCTGCCGGGCCCGGCTCAGCTTCCATCCTTCGGCACTGATCCGCGAAGGACCAGGGGACTTGTGGGACTAGACCCCAGTTTCCCCCAAACCCTGTTTTTGTTGTTCGGCCCCCACAAATATACCCCGGTAGTAGCCACACGAGAGTGGACCCGTATGATGGTCCATGAGGGTCCCGTCTAATAGCTGACAGCAGTCCCTCTAAACCCGTTCCCCCATTCCATACCAAGAAGCAGGGAGTCAGAAAGCTCTTGAAGACTAAAGTAGGGTCCTTATACTTACCCATAGTACTTTGAGGGTTCCTCATTATAATCATAGTATAATGGGCCCCAAAACCCTATTTCACTTATGTTATACCCAATGACGCACAAAACCATGCCAGGTCATGACTGGAGCAGCCCAGCAGATGCAACAAATCGCGGCCGTTGCCTTGGTGTTTGCATGGAACCCCTAAAGCCCTACCTGGACCCTGAAGGACCTACCTTTTTAGGGTTCCTCATTATGATTTCCTTTTATATGTCCTTAAATCGGAAGGTTCTTCAGGGTCCAGGTAAACCTTAATGGGCCTTTAGGTCGACTGTGAGAACGAGCCAGACAACATGTACTGCTGTGAGTTGGAACCTGCGGAGTGTCTTGGCCAGAGAGAAGGTTTTGGGATTTGGGGTCTAGGGTTTGAAAGGGGTTGCTTGACGGACTCTATTAGCCTTGAGGGTTTTAGCGCATTAGGGTTTCGGGCTTTAGAGATTTTTATAAGGTTATTGGAGGTTGCTATAGACGGACTCTAAGAGCGTTGAGGGGTTTAGCGCTTTAGGGTTCCAGGGTTTTTGCGTTCCGTTGCGGTTTCTGGAGGAATCCAAAAGGGGTTCTGAAAGGAATCTAAACCCCTAGGGATCAAAATAGCCCAAAAGCCTTATATAGTATGGTCTTTGGGCCCAAAAGCCTTAATATATGAGTCCTTAGAGCCCTAAACCCTATAGATCCCTTTAAGGACCCCTTATAGATCCCTTTAAAGGAACCCTATATGAGTCCTTAGATCCCTATAGGGAACAGGGATCGGGGGTTTCAGAGCTTTTGGACCTTTGCAGTAGGGCTTTCGGTTCGGGCCGTGGGGCTTTGGTTTTGAGCTTAGGGTTTGGGCTGTAGGGCCTTTCGGGTTTATGATTTAGAGTTTAGGGTTTATGATTTATAGAAATTGTTAAGGGTTTGGGTGCCAAAAACGTTTTGACCGAAAGTTTTGACCGAAACGTTTTGACCGAAACGTTTTGACCGAGTTTTTTTTTGGAACCATGTTTTGAGTTTGGTGTGGGGGGCTGGGCTGGCTGGGCTGGGCTGGGGGCTGGGG